>SKCR01036200.1:0-89685 GCA_019454045.1 Zanthoxylum bungeanum
TTGTGGCCCTTGAGTAGATAAGTATTCATGTATTACAAAATATTGTATGTTGTGGCCTTGGAATAAAATGAAAGATGTGTCAACTCTCCCGGTATATCGGATGGAAACCCAGACATAAATTTCATAGCCGATTCCGAATGGACGGTTGTATGATCTGTACTCGGGATACAACTCCACGTACCGCTTGAGTAAACGGCACATTCTTTTGTTTTATGTTGCTTTGATTTATTATTCGTTATTTGAATTCCTGCATTTATTTATTTGATGTGTTCATGAGGTGGTATTCAAGCATGATTTAGCCCATTTAGCTGTTCATTTTCAAGCATGATTAGCCATTTATTTTGCGTTACGTATAGGTTGTTCTTTGCTTTTCGCATTATATGATCGAAGTATGTTCATGAGATTGCCGTGTGATATTGCATGTTTGCCGTTATGATGATTACTTTCAAGCATGTGAACTTAAAAGTAGAATTATCCTTGGAAATATGTTGCTTAGGCTTGGTTGAATTATTGCACAAATCATTTTATTACAAGTGACATAAGTAAGGGACCATTCCGAACCCAACGGTTTGAGGTCTTCCCTTGCGAGGGGTGAGTGCGGCCTTAAATCTCATTTTCCCGGTTCACACCGGGTGGCGACTCCATTATTCTCCGGTTTAGTCCCCCGCGGGCTACTCCGTACTCCCAACTAGGTCTTGAGCCTAGCACAGCATGCATCGCCCAGTTTGTGTTCCCACAGTCTGGCGACTCCACTGGGGATAGAGAATCGGCCCCAAAATGATGTATTGTAATATTATGATTTGTGCTTTAATTAACTGTGTCTACTGTGAGTTAAAAGAGGTTTAATCAAAGGCATTTTGAGGCTAGGTAATGGTTTGGTGTCTTCCTTCACTCACTACCTTTCTAGAAGGAAAAGCTGTGAAGGCACCTAGATAGCCATCTACTCGTAGCCTATTGTGATGGAAAAATTTGGAGGACTCGTTGTTTATTCCTGACACCAAGCGATAAGAGCCTAAGAGGCTTGGGTATTTAAGTGAGCCTCGCTCCACCCTCCCTCTGGGGAATCTACAACGGGAAGTCCATTTGACAGTCAGTCACGCACCATAGCTCGTTGGCACGTACCTTAGTGTATAAAAAAGGGTGCGCTCACTTGGTCACTCGAACCCTTGAGTGGGGAGACCTAGTTGTGGGCCATCCTTCGCCGGTGAGAGCCTTTGTCTACACCCTTGCGAACCCACACGTAGACCGGTGTTGTATGACCTATAGCAACTATTTCCTCGTGTTTGTGGACCATCCTCATTTGGATGCAGTTAGGCTTCTTGTCAGAAATGCGAACTTGTTGGGCCATTTAAACTAGGACGAGTTCGCATCCTATGACAATTGGGCCAAAAGCTTCTGAAATGTCGATGGGCCGCTCTGTAGAAATTGTTGCTTTATGACTGGATTATCTATTATATGCTTGTGTTTGGGAACGTTGTCATTTGGATCCATTCGGACCTTTTGTCATGAGATATGGGCTTGTTGGGCCATTTAAATTGGGACAATAACGTATCTTATGATGATTGGGCCAAAAGCTTCTAAAACGCCAATGGACCATTATATGTTTGTGTTTAGGAACGTTATCATTTGGATACGGTTGGACTTCTTGCCATGAGATGTGAACTTGTTGGGCCATTTAAACTGGGATGAGTTCACTCCTATATGACAGTTAGCCCAAAAGCTTCTAAAATGATGATGGGCCGATTTGTGTGAAATTTTAATGAGTTGATATATTTCTTATATCGCATACATCTCATGCATCACATGCACCTCATGCATACATGCACCATGTTAACCCCATTTTGTCTTGAAAGCCATCATAGATACCTGTTGGTTAAGGAAGATGGCAGACTTGTCAAAAGACCAAGCAGCCGCCAAGAGAATTAGCAGAAGACGTAACCCAAAGGGATGGGAAACTCATTCACGCATGCATGCATACACGTAACGTATCCTGCATTCCTTTTCGTGTTTGTTCTGTTTTGTAATAACAGGTTTCAGAGGAGAAAAAGAGAAAGCGTCAAATACAAGCCAACCAGAAGCAGCAACAGTACAATGTCAGCAGTCTTAGGGATGAGTCCCAAGGTTGAGGCACATATCAGTATCAGTTGGGGGCGAGGCCTATAACAGTATCAGTCTGGGGGCGAGGCCCATATCAGTATCAATTGGGGGCGAGGCCCACATCAGCATCATGCATCCATACATACATGCATACATATCATATACATACAATTTTTGTTTTGTATTCGCAAGATTGTAGCGGCAAAGACCACCTCATCAAGTAACGGCTCAAAAATGAGCCACATTCTCGTACAGCACGGTTCAGAAATGGACCGCTACCATAACAGTTGCCGAAAATGGCGCTCCAAAATGGAGCACACATAACAAATGCCGAAAATGGCGCTCTAAAATGGAGCACACGTAGTAAATACCGAAAATGGCACTACAAAATGGAGCACACTCATGCATGCATGCATACACGTAACATATTTTGGCATTTGTTTTGTGTTTGTTTTGTATTCGCAGGTTTTGAAGAAGAAAAGAGAAAGCGGCAAAGAACAAGCTAATCAGAAATGGTGAAAAGCACAGTATCGGATTCGGGTAATAATCCCAGGGTTGAGGCCCATATCAGTATCAATCTGGGGCGATGCCCACATCAGTTTTAGGGCCGAGGCCCGAATCAGTACCAGTCTTAGGGATGAGTCCCAGGGTTGAGGCCCATATCAGTATTAATTTGGGGCGAGGCCCACATCGGTAACAATGTTGGGGCGAGGCCCACATCAGTACCAGTTTGGGGTGAGGCACACATCATTATCAGCATCAGTATTGCCGGGTATGGCACTCTGAGGGCGAGGCCCACATCTTTACCAGTATCAGTCTTGTCAGATATGGCACTCTGGGGGTGAGGCTCACATCTTTATCAGTATTAGTCTTGCCAGGTATGACACTATGGGGGCGAGGCCCATATCTTTATCAGTAGCGGTCTTGCCGGGAATGACACTCCAAGAATGGAAAAACAGTTCGGGAATGAACAAGCCGGGAATGGCACTCCAAGAATGGAAACACAGTTCGGGAATGAACAAGCCGGGAATGGCACTCCAAGAATGGAAGCACAGTTCGGGAATGAACAAGTCGAGAATGGCACTCCAAGAGTGGAAAATTAGTTCGAGAATGAACAAGCCGGGAATGGCACTCCAAGAATGGAAACACAGTTCGGGAATGAACAAGCCGGGAATGGCACTCCAAGAATGGAAGCACGGTTCGGGAATGAACAAGCCGGGAATGGAACTCCAAGAATGGAAACACAGTTCGGGAATCAACAAGCCAGGAATGGCACTCCAAGAATGGAAACACAGTTCGGGAATGAACAAGCCGGGAATGGCACTCCAAGAATGGAAACACAGTTCGGGAATTAACAAGCCGAGAATGGCACTCCAAGAATGGAAACACAGTTCGGGAATGAAAAAGCCGAGAATGGCACTCCAAGAATGGAAGCACAGTTCGGGAATGAACAAGTCGGGAATGACACTCCAAGAATGGAAACACAGTTCGGGAATGAACAAGCCGGGAATGGTACTCCAAGAATGGAAACACAGTTCGGGAATGAACAAGCCGGAATTGGCACTCTATGAATGGAACACAGTTCGGGAATGAACAAGCCGAGAATGGCAATCCAAGAATGGAGTAAGGTTCGAGAATGAACTAGCCGAGAATGGCAATCCGAGAATGGAACAAGGTTCGAGAATGGCAATCCGAGAATGGAGCACGGTTCGGGAATGGACCGCCTCACAGTAACGATTCAAGAATGGACCACTTCTCATCAAACCGGTTCAAGAATGGACCACCTCATAACAAAATCAACTCAACTCAGCATGGCAAGACAAGTGGCAGTTGGCGAGCCAGGTAAGTGAAAATGCATTGCATAACTTTGATAGGATTGTTCAAAGTCACACACTGCACAAGTCCCATCAAAGTGGGGGCGACTGTAGGCATTGCATTTTTGCATGTGAAACCCGATGATGAGTCTCAGTTGGAGGCACTACCTTTTTAGTTAAAGATATTGCGGGAAACAGTTGTCAGAAGGGAATCTGCATTTCATTAAATTTTATCCACATGTTTAGCTCCAAGCTCGCTCGTTGGACCTCCGTTTTAAAGCAACTTTGGCCTAAAAAACCCAGAACCTTTTGATCTTGGCCCAAACCCACTCACCAAACCAACACAACACCTAACCCACCAAGACAAAGCCCACACCACCACCACCTAGGCCCACACGCCCATCACCCTAAAATACACCCAAATTAAATTAAATATTAATTAAATAATGTAATTGAATTAAATAAAATAATTAAACCATTTACCAAATTAAATAAGACATAAAATATAATTATACCAAATTAAAATATTGTAACTTCCTAATCCAAAATATTATATACTAAATTAAAGAAATATTATGCCTAATTAAAATCAATCATAACCAATTAAAAATATTGACTTCCTAATCTAACAAATTAAATGCCTAATTAACACCAATCAAATATTCAACCTTCCTAATTCACCAAATTTTGTCCCCCCAATCAATCAAATCCTTTCCTTGTTTGACACCAAATCCAATATTTTCCTTGTGAGACAAGGGGAAACCCTAACCCTTCTCTATATAAACAACCCCTAACCAAGACATGCACTCCCTTCACACAATTGGAATTCACGCCCATACACCCTAGCACACATTCACGCACACACCAAGAAAGAAGCAACAAAATTTATCTCCATCTCCTCCACTCTCACCACCGAATACCCATCCCTTAGACAGCCCCCTTTGCCGCATCTTTAGCCACCTTTCACAGCCCTAATCCACACCAAAATAAGCCTCAAATACAGTCCTAAAGTCGCACAAAACAGCCCCAAACACTGCCCCCCCCCCCCACTGCACACCAAAACAGTCACAAAAAACGCCCTTCACTCCCCCTAAAACTGCCGCACATCACTGCCCATTCTGCCCAGTTTTATTTTTCGATTTTAACCCATAAAACAGCCCTAAAATCACCTTAAAACTGAACTAAAAAACTGCATAAAGTCCCCCCTCAAAGCCCTTAAAAGTCACACCCAATTAGCCCTCCAAATCACCCAAAACAGTCCATTAAAACACCAAACAGTGACCTGAAACAGTGAGCAGAAAATACAGCAAAAACAGCAGCAAAACGGAGCAAAAACAGTAGCTTGAGCAGCGAAACAGCGAGCTAAGACGTTAATCCAGTGAACCGGAAGAGTTGCGGAGTGATATCTCTTCCGACGGCCGTGAAACGCGAGTCCGAAAGTCGACATAAAAAGGTTAGACCTGAGGGTATTTTTCACACTTGTTTTCAGTTTCATTTTTATTATTTATTGAGTATTGTTCGCATGATTATTATGTTAAAATGCATGTTGTGGCCCTTGAGTAGATAAGTATTCATGTATTACAAAATATTGTATGTTGTGGCCTTGGAATAAAATGAAAGATGTGTCAACTCTCCCGGTATATCGGATGGAAACCCAGACATAAATTTCATAGCCGATTCCGAATGGACGGTAGTATGATCTGTACTCGGGATACAACTCCACGTACCGCTTGAGTAAACGGCACATTCTTTTGTTTTATGTTGCTTTGATTTATTATTCGTTATTTGAATTCCTGCATTTATTTATTTGATGTGTTCATGAGATGGTATTCAAGCATGATTTAGCCCATTTAGCTGTTCATTTTCAAGCATGATTAGCCATTTATTTTGCGTTACGTTTAGGTTGTTCTTTGCTTTTCGCATTATATGATCGAAGTATGTTCATGAGATTGCCGTGTGATATTGCATGTTTGCCGTTATGATGATTACTTTCATGCATGTGAACTTAACTGTAGAATTATCCTTGGAAATATGTTGCTTAGGCTTGGTTGAATTATTGCACAAATCATTTTATTACAAGTGACATAAGTAAGGGACCATTCCGAACCCAATGGTTTGAGGTCTTCCCTTGCGAGGGGTGAGTGCGGCCTTAAATCTCATTTTCCCGGTTCACACCGAGTGGCGACTCCATTATTCTCCGGTTTAGTCCCCCGCGGGCTACTCCGTACTCCCAACCAGGCCGCGAGCCCGGGACAACATGCGTCGCCCAGTTTGTGTTCCCTCAGAGTCACTGGCCCAAAACTCACTACATGGATCAAGGATGTTGCAAAAATATATATATATATCTGAATTCTGAGTTATTAAGTCTGTAGGGGTATCTTAACACCTGGTGCCCTAAAGCCAACTGGTTTGGGAGCCACCGACCCAACACTCGCTACATAGATGGAAGGTATTGTATATAAATTAAAAAAAAATCAAAAATCAAAGAAAAAATCAGAAAAATCAGAAATATTATTCCATTGCTACAAAAAGATGTGAATTCTGATAAAACTTTAGGACAAAAATATTACTCTCTTATCAACTGCACTTATGACTGTTGTGGGCAAAAATGAGTTGTTTAATATTTTGTTGGCTGTGTATATGGAGAATGGTAAATATAATCGGAGAATTTACTTATTCAGTAATTTAGAAAGAAAGAAAACAACTAGTAACTTGGAGTGGAAATTTCACCTGATTAGTCACTAACTTCTTTATTCTCTTTTCTCTTATTTTTTTGCTTTTGTGTGCATTAGTTTCACTACCTTTTTACTTTTGTAAAATGTTTGTGGGTATCATTGCTGTAAACCCTCACGAGACTACAACTCGTCCACTAGGGACACCTGGGGGTTTAAAGGCTTGTTGCATACGCTAAATGCAACTGTGATCCCCACGAATGTGGCTTAGTTAAATTTTATTCTAAAGATGTTTATGTTATTTTATTCTGTGTTTTGCTCGAGGACTAGCAAAATGTTAGGTTTGGGGGTGTGATGAGTGGTAATTATATCACAATTTCCCAATCATTTAACCTAATATTTTGTATAGTTTCTTGAGTTTTGTGAATATTTTGATGTGTTTTGTGTTATTTTATAGATAAATAAAGTTTCAGGACTCTCTAGAGGTGATTTGGGGCCAAAATAGTGAAAAACAGACAAAATGGCATTTTCGTAATTTTGGCGCGTCGCGACGCTTAACATGCACCAAGACTTGCTAACGTGCGCCGGGTCCACAAGTCAGAATCTGAGAAGTTTGAATTTGCTAACGTGTGCCGTACCACGTGTCTGCCACGTCATCATCCACATCACCAGTTGACCGAGTCAAAGTGCCACGTCATTGCCACATCATCATCAGCCAATCACAGCGTGCCACGTGTCGCAATCCTATGGTGCCGACAGTCGCCATCGCCACGTGTCGCCACTTCAGTGCCACATCATCGCCATGTCAGCGCTACGTCAGCTCAATTATTGACTCATTTATCCGAATTGACACGTGGCAGATAAGAATCTGAAACCAGCCAATCACGAGCAGCCACGTCATCGAGTCGCGACGCAAGAAGAAACTTTCGCATCGCGATGCGAGGGGGTCACCGAGGCCTATAAATAGAGCTCGAAATTTTAGTTTCAGATGTACATTCCTCTCTAATTTCTCTGATGTCAATAGGGAGTTTTCTATCTAGTTTCTCTTAAATTTTCATTTTGTAATTAATTTTAATTACGTTCTGTAATAATAATAATTTACTTTTTTTACTTTTACAGTTTTTACTATTCAACCATGAGGAGGTAACTTCCCTCTGCTAGGGTGAAAGGTAATTCTTTTACTATTGCTATTTAGATTAATCTCGATTAAATATAATATATTCACTATTTAAAATTTGACTTAAAAAGGATACCGCCAGATTGGTCGGTTGGTAATTCATTTTAATCTGGTTTAAACCTGACTAATCAAGGATACCGCCAGATTGGTCGGTTGGTAATTAAATTTTCTTACCGCCTATATGGCAGGTTTATTTTGGTTCTGCCTTTATGGCTGGTTGGACTTAATTTGACTTAATCAGGTTACCGCCTATATGGCTGGTTGGTAAAATAATCACAAGTTAATATATTATATTAAGGGAGATATCTAAATAGTAAATAGTAAAAGTTGATCCTTTTACCTTAGCATTTTATTTTATTGTAATTTACTTTTCAGCTTTTACTTTACGCAATTACTTTTATTAGCCATTTTATACATTTTTTCTTTTATTTGTCTTTTATTTTACCTAGCCCCAGTTATGTGTTGTAACTAATTAGTTATCTAGGGTGTGATGATTCCTAATATCACCGGTTTATAAGGGTTTATTTTATAGTTGAGTAATTTAAATGTTTACTTATTAAGTCTTAAGCTTAATGCGTCTTGTTAATTGCCACTAATAAGATAGATCTGGTAAATCTAAAATAAACTTGACAAATGAATTTTAGGTTTCAGCCTTAGACTTATAGCCCACGATCTTCCTTGAGGATAGATAACCCTTTAATAGATTTCCTTACAGGATAGACATATACCTGTCGGGTGGGGGTAGCCATAATTGGAACTTAAACTTAATGAATCCAGATAATTTGGTTGACATAGACTTGTGGTTCAACTGGGTTAAACTGGGTATTTGTGTCTGACCATCGACAGAGGCTTTCGCATATTTAGTGTTCTAGGTTAGTAAACCGATTTATTACACAAACATTAAATAAACACTTCATCTTTTAAAAGAATTAGAAAGATTCACAATCCTAGATAGTTTCCTAATATTGAATTTCTTAAACCTACTTTCGCGCAATTTTATTTACTTGTTTTTAAATTTAAAAATCATCACCATTTCAAATCAATCAATCAACCTGTTAGATACTAGTAATCATTTGACCTCATAAAATTAATAGATTAGGTATTAAGTCCCTCGTGGGATCGATACTTTTATACTACTTGAACGATACGTGCGCTTGTGTTATACGCGTGTGTTACGCCGGTCCTGTAGCTATCATCATCATATGAGGCATCATGATTTGACTAGAAATTCTAATCATTTCTCTTTCGAAAAAGGAATCATCATTTACGAAAGATAAATATTATATACAAGAGACACACTAAATTTCTAACAATTATACTAACTGTCACATAGATAGTCTTGCTATGTCCTTTTATTAGATCATATCTAATGCATGATTTATAGGAGTATCTCACAAGCCTCTTAGTTATATATATCTATATAAAACTTTATATCGAATATAACAGAAACTACTCCCACTGCTCGGAGACAACGAGAAAAGAAGACTTAGGTAAACTTTTTACCTCACAAACATTTCATTATTATACATTAATAATGATAATGTCGTTAGGATATAATACTAGAAAGAAATTTGTACGCTCCCACTGACCCTATTATCAAATATGTATTTTCTATGCTTTGATAAAATCAGACAATCTAACTGTATCAAAATTAGAGAACACAGATTTTCGAAAAACTCACATGAGTCTACAATAGGCTCTATAAGCTAGTATATCAAACTGTGATCTTAGCAGAATACAAACTCTAGGGCCATTCTAAAACGAACTCTTCAAACAAAGAAACCACAACGGATTTCTAATTCAAAGAAACCATTCACGAACGCCACTTTGCATTCTTTAGCCAAAATACATAGTTTAATATCAATATTAACCAACAGATCTTTAATTATTCAATTAGTGCGACTAGAGACAAGTTTTCTTAGAATCTACAATAGATCACTGAGTATAACTTTTCTCACTGTCATACTATAAAGGTCAAACCTTTAACAAGCTCACTTTGCTTTTGCTGCGCAAATAATTTGCACATTTTATGAACTATTTATAAAAGAAAGCTTAATCAAGTTCAAAACTTGATCGTAGTAAGCTATGACCAATCTAGATTTATGGGTCAATGGTAATTTCTGAAATCGATATCAAAATATCCCTCCCACTATAAGTTATAGGATAATTTTCTTCGACAAGAAAACAGCAGAACCAATAAGTATCAAATACTTTGTAAATGAATCTGACATCCTATTAAACTTATACGGAAGATATTGTAGGGTCATTTCATATAATTAATTAAGTAGTTCCATTACAGTTTATCACTCTCACATTTGACTTCAATAAGTCAAGTCTTTTCTACAATTATCAACATCTGATGTTACACACCAAGTAATAAATAATTTTATTACTCGGGATCGTAGAAAATATATTCTATCAAATAGAATACAATATTCTATTAAATAGAATAAATGATAAAATTTTTACTTGTACCTCCAAGGCGCAAGTATTTTCAATGATATAACCATTATACAAAAGAAAGATTCAAATCTCAAACTTTTAAGATTCGAATTTTCTACTTATACATGGCATATACATAATTATAAAAACTAATGGAACCTTAATTAAAAGGATGAATTAGTGTTACTGGAGCGTATCCCCAAAAGTATTGAAACTAATTCGGTAACACTCAATATCAAACGAATCATATCATATAAGATTCGATTTATCCCACTGATCAATTCCATCACAATGGAATCGTAGAAGAATCATATTGAGTAAGAATCATATTCATTAAATAATTTTAGAACTAATTGCCATAAATTCATATGTTTGATCATATCAAACATCCTGAACAATTCAAAGACTCACAATGAATTTTAAAATTATAGTTTTCAACACTTCAAAAAGAATATCTTTGAACCATTCAAAATATTATATCCACGTTTCATCAGAAAGCATATTGAAAGTTATTGAACCATTCAAGACGTTCAATATATATATTTGTAGACACTGCATTTTTGCATGCAAGCCCAGTGATAGACCTATGTGGAGGCACACAAATACCCTTTAAGTTGTGGAAGTTCGCGAGAAACAGACACTCGAATGGAGAGTTGGAGAAATATTCACTAATAATATACATCAACAATTAACTACCTAGCTAGAACCCCTCGAGTTCGCACGAAATTCCTGTTTTAAAAATTTTACACCCAGCAAATCAACCACCCCACCCATCCAAAGCCACGCCCAAAAACCAAAAGACACAAGCCTCCAAGCCTAATCCAAAATAATTAAAACATTTAAACACATGTCTAATTAAATCAAATCCAATAAATTAAAACAAATCAAACAAAACAAATCAAATCGCCCTTCCTAAATTAAATAAATCACATTCCAAATTAAAAAATCACATTCCAAATTAAATAAATCAATCAAATCCCCCTTCCTAAATTAAATAAATCACATTCCAAATTAAATAAATCAAATCACAATCTCTTTCCTCAAAATAAATAAATTCCTCTCCTAAACTAAATAAATCATCTTCCAATTTAATATATATTCCCACCAATCACACAATATCCTTTCCTTATAACAAACTAATTAAAGATATCCTTCATTATTGCATGATCCTTGTTTCCTTCTCATGCGAGGAAAACCCTAGCCCACTCTTATAAAAAGGGACATAAACAAACCCCTCCCCTAGAGCTCATTCACGGCAATAACAAAGAAAAAACACCCTAACTACCCCTCTCTTCTCTCTCTTCTCTCTCACTCTCATACACGCCAAAAACAAGGAAATGAACCCTTCCACCCTAGCTCATTCACGACAATAATAAAACCAGCCTTAACCGACACATATTAAACACATTAAAACTAGAAGCCATTGGGACAAAGCCGCAAAGCACACCAACGTTAACAAAGAATAGCCACGTGAAGACCAAAATTCATGCAGGCTTTGACGTAAACACAAAGCCCACTCAACAAAACCCTAAAAAACCTTCACGCAGCCCCCTTCTATCTCTCCTCTTCCCATCAAGCTCACACCATAAACCAACACACACACAAACGAAACAGCCCTTCCAAACACAGACAAAACACACAACAGCCCCCACTAACACACACTCAACACCCTTCTCGGCAAACCCTAAACCACACAGTTTCCCCATACTCTCGCCACTCTCACGGCAAGAACATTTCACGTAGACCATGAACCCTCACGGCTCCTCTCACTCTGATTGACTATCGGCACCGCATACTGACTTGCACCCTACCCTCTCTTACTCCCCACAAGTGGACCACATGTCCAGCTTATGCCAGAACACGCACAACACACATAAGCAAACCGAGAAGGCTCACCGACCCAAATAACAACAAAAAATCAAAAACAGCCCATTTATCACCGAAAATAGCACCCCAAAAATAGTCCTTTTATCACCAAAAACTGCACCCTAAAATAGTCCTACATCACCAAAAACTGCACCCCAAAAACAGCCCCTTTTATCACTGAAAACTGCACCCTAAAACAGTCCCTGCATCACCAAAAACACCAGCAAAACAGAGAAAATAGCGAGTGGAAACAGCGAACCAGTAAAACAGCGGAAATATTAACCCTTCCGGCGACATCCAACGCGCTCCCAAGAAGCGACTTAAAAGGTAAGACTTGATGGCACCCTTTATTATATTTTATTTTGTCGTCCTGGAAATGGCATGCTTAGTTGGACGTGAAATACGTCCAACCGGGCATGCGAAGTCCTACATTGAAAACGACCAAATTCTTTGGTCACATATTTATTATTTCGCATTTATTTCGTATTATTAGTCTTTTATTATTTCGCATTTAATTTACATTTATTGTTGTTTTATTGTTCCGTATTTTCATTTTGTGTTATTTATTTTCCTTGTTATTTCGCATGTTTGTCCCTTCGATTATTTATGGTTATATGCATTATCATGTGCCTCTTTAGTCATTTCTTTCACGTTAGGAACTTAATTATCTCTCTTCAATATTTACAGTTATTATTTATTTATATTTCCGCATTTATCTATTTGATATGTTCATGAGATTGCGTGCTCGCTTTTATTTCGTTTACTCCTATGTGTGCAAACTTAGATATTGGTTAATCTTGTATGTGTATGTTGCGTAAGACTTGGTTATATTATTGCATAAATCCGTTCATTACAATTGACATAAGTAAGGGACCATTCTGAACCCAACGATTTGAGGTCTTCCCTTGCGATGGGTGAGTGCGGCCTTATATCATTTCCTAGTTCACGCTGGGTGGCGACTCCTTTATTCTTCGGTTTAGTCCCCCGCGGGCTACTCTGTACTCCCGACCAGACCGCGAGCCTGGGACAGCGTCGCCGATTTCTGTGTTCTACAATATTCTTTTAGAAACATGTAACTAAGTCTTGACAATTCATTAACTAAGTTACGAAGTAAAGAAAACTATCCAAGGAAAATTATAATTCATTAAACTACATACATCTAATGTATTGGTTTAATAAATCTGTGGTCCAATAACGATCATTGGTTAAATGAGATTTAATCACATCATGAATACAATATTCATTAAATGGATAAGGATACATGGTGTGATATTGTATCAGACCATCCTTTACCATACGGAATAAGCATTTAATGCTTATGTGATGAAATATCATAAAGCATTGTTATAAGTTATTTACTTAACCGAATATTTTCTTAATATTTATCTCTACATCAATTACACTACTAGTCATATTAAAATATGCAACAAATATTTATAAAGAACAAGTAACTATCCAATAGTCACAAGTTCTTATATCAAATATCAAAAAAAATATTAAACAATATTTTAAATAACTAGACGGGAGATCTGGTATCTAATACATATAGTTGTCGTATTGTGAGAATCGATATTCTCTATACTAACTATACAATCTCCTTTACTATACCTTCTAGCTTTAATTTTTATTCAATTCACAACAATGCAAAGCAAATTGCAAATGATAGCAAACTGTACACGTGACTTCTAAAAGTCATTAAAGCCAAGAAACGTCATTATAAGATAAACAAATACCCAATGAAGTTTTCTTAATGCCAGTCAAGAATCTCGAGACATGAACTGATTCGTGTCAATTCTTACTGCACAAGAAACTATTCTCTCTAAACAATTATATCTTAAAACAGATATCTATTTAGATTACCTATCGTGACTTAGTAACTAAGTCACTAACCATCTTGATTTTCAAGAAAATCGGAACAACAGTTCCCGATGGTTTTAACTAATCTAACAATATCTAAGTCCACTAACATTCTAGAACCTATTCTAAAATTCGCAACCATAAGAGAAGTCAGAAAACATATTTAAGTAATATGCATGCAATGGATTAGAAGTATATTTCTATTAACAATATAGAATAAAGGAAAACAAAAGCAGCAATTTCCATAAAATTACACACTGCTTTAGTTATGGATTCTTAACCCAGCAATGTCTCCCACTACTTTACGTAATACCGTAATCCCCAACGGAAAATGAGAATTCAATAATGAAATCAGATTCCATAGTGAGAGTATGATCCCATGAATATATTTCGATTCACAACTTTGGCACGATCTCGCCTACGTATATTCATTAAGTAGACAACTCATTTTCAATCACACTCATTGTGACTGCTGATTTTGGTCATAACCTTTTCTCTCGTTATGACAGATTTAGCACGTTTATAATGAGGCGTATCAAGGCTTCACTTGCCAATGACAAACTCAAGCTACCGATATAATCCTGACAGCTTTGGTACGTTCAGGATTTCCACTTTCATTTGAATTTGTCTAGTATCAAATATACATCCGGTATGGATAAAATTTTATCAACTACACCCTCACTGCTTTGGCACGATCTCGAATGCAGTCATAGAAAGATACCATAAACCGTATTGACAAGACGGACCAAGAAACATGCATCAAATTCATGTTACTTTATAGCCTTATTTAAGTGGGGATATTCCTTAAGGAAGCGTTGTTCTACATCATATGTAGAATTTTAATCTAGATCATTTTCTAAACAATTCAATTCTACCGTTAGAAAACATAACTTAACTTAACTATTAAATTTTTGTTACGTTTCCGGTTAGCGTAGAACCGAAAAATCAAGAAACATATAGATTACGTGCATGTGCAAACATCAAAATTGGATTATATATCATATATCAAGCATGATTAATGTAATGGATGAAGGATCAGACCTGCTCTGACACCATTTTTGTTGGGGTTTTGGGCAAAGGGCGTGACGGAAGCGCTGTTCGGGCGAAATCGTAATTTTAAAACTTTTTAAATTACCGAATGAATTATTCAATATCCAATATGAATAATTCATTCATATTTCACCTAAACATATTTATTCGATATCAAATAATGACATAAATAGTTAAGAAACGTCGCGAAACTTTTACGAAAACGTTTATCCGCAAAATGGCATAAAACACATTTTTGACCGAACCGACCACGCACTACTTGTGAGGGCTACCCAGGTCAGCCCCAATAATATTAGGGCAGTTCATGGGCTGCCCGAACAGTGACAAATTCACTGTTTGGGCAGCCGTCCCCAGGTTGACTCAAAAGTCACCCGGTAACGCCGTTTTTCGTCATTTTCGCTCATTTCAATTCCGAAATAATTTCCGGCAATTGTTCCAACACCCAAAACACATCCAATACATTAACATGACATCATTTTCATCACAATCAAGCCAGTTTTTCCAGATCTGATTTTGTAACAAAAATAATCAATTTTTCATGCGTTAATCCAACTTTTTTAAACATTAATCTAATTAATCACAACACCAATTCAAGTCACCACCAATGAAGCACCCAAGAACAATTCTAGGCATTACAAGAGTGGTCATAACACTCTAGAATGGAAACTTATCATCAAATGATAAAATTGAATTAATATTACAATAATATCATCCAAAACAACTTCACACATGCATTAGGCTTCCAATTCCATCATCCAAATCCAAAAGCCCCAAATTTATAGAAAAGAAGAAACCCTAGATCTAACTAGATCTTCAAGAAACAATAAACATGATTTCTAAGCTTTAGGGATATGTAGAATTACATTTAATCCTCTACTTTCTTAAGTCTTTTTCTTGATTTTCTTCATTTCTCAACTTGAATCATCAAACAACAATTTGAGATCTTTTTGAGAATGATATTTGGCCATGCTTTCTTATAAAGAGAAAAGAAAATTTTTCCCGTTTTTAAAATGCAATGACCGACTATATAAAGGCATTTTGGTCATTTTCCAAATTTAATCCAATTAAATTAAAGATAAGATAAGATAAGCTTTAACTTGGACAAACCAAATTTGCACACTTAAAGCTTAATTAAAACATGCCACATGTATCAATAATAATTAAACATATTGCATAACATTTATGTAATATGAATATTATTTAATTTTTCAAATATTTAACATTTAAATATCTAAATAATTAATTAATATAATTATTATTATATATGTATTTTTATTTACATTAAATAACAAATACATATATTAATGGCATGTGTCAAAGTCTCATTTGAAAATTAATTAATATGTATCAAATACAAATACATATTAATTATTAAATGACAAAAATCCACTAAAGCATGTGTTATCGTTTAATCAATTAAACGATTCGAATTAACTCATTTAATCTAATGAAGTATTATGAATAATCTGTTTATTCAAAACGTGTTGCCCAAGTTCTCAAAGACTACACTTCATACAGTGGGACTCTCTAAGTTTAGGTTTATCCGTCACGAAAACCAATTATGTGTCCATAATTCACCCACTCATGGATTATGACGACCACAGATAATCTCGCTAAACTATGCGAGTCGAGGTCATTGCATACGTATAATCCCTCCATCACAGGCTATCCATATTATACCTGAGATATAGATAAGAACATCAAATCCTTATAGTATATTATAGTCGAATTTCAAATTTACAATCTCTAAATAACACTCAGAACTGATTTCTGAAGTTATACCACGGCCATGGATTTACTAGATCGCAAACACGTGCATGATGCCGATGCCTTGTACGCAGGACTGATAGATTCTATCTTGATACACACAGGATATCATGAGCATCAATCCACACCCAACGAACAGGCGAAGGTCTGATCTAAATAGATCGGTGATGTGAATGCCATCAAAGAGTGGAGGATAACTCATATATCCACAGTGGTATCTCAAGTCAAATGACCGTTATGCTCACTCAACTCGATAAGATTCCTATTGACGTTGGTGTACCATCTATTAAGAAATCTTCAATGAGTCGTTCAGTGTTTATCAAATAAACACCTACATGTCTATACGAGTCTCCCGAGACTCAAGATTTATTGGGATAAACCATCAAACCAAGTCACGATATACGACATGTATTGGTCTCATAGGATTTTACTAACCGACCATGTTAACAAATCTTGACCAGAAACTTTATTTAAGGATATACTACCTATAGTAATGCTTCCCAATGTCAATTACAAACTACGTTGTAACTGCGTACTACATTGTAAATCCTAGGGTCTTTGTCTAATATACACGTATCACTAAATCAGATTTAGTTTCAATCTAATCATAATTAGATATCTAATCGTAATTAGATCGAATATGTATATAAAATACAAGAGGTGCTACCATTAAAAATGTAATATTATGGAAAAAGAAATTATTCGTATTTATGAATCGGGCATAAATACGATCCGGATTAGCACTCTGAGCACCAACCCTAATAGAAACTGCACAAGGAAATCAAGTCTGTGTGGAAGGCAGTTAACCAGTTCTATATTAGCAATGAATTTAAAAGTACGAAAAGAGTATTAACAGTAACTAGAATCAGATCCCTAGTGTCCACGTTACTGGTAAGTAATATAGTTTAAGTACAAATGTACATACTATTAAGCCTAATATAAGTACTTCGTTCCTGAATCTTTAGCCAATTGTGAAGGACCGTCGGAAAAGCTACCCAGAATTAACATCCTAAGTATAAGAGGCATCAGCAAACAACAATAGTAAGTTAGAATTACATGAAGAATTTGACCATGAACCATAAACAGTAGGAGTTTAAACAATAGAAAATAGAAAATTAAATAGTTAAACTATGAGAATGAATGCTAAGATGAGATCGAGCATATAGAGCTAAGGAAGTATAAGGTACGATCATTTTAATAGCGACAAGGATTACTATTATATATATGTATCCCAAAGTTAAGGTAGAATATAAAAAAACCTAACTATATGAGACACAAGTATCCTTAGAGATGTGAGGACACTAGCTGAGAAGAATTCAGATATATATTCATTGAGGTCACATGACACCAATATGACTTAGGCACGAATATACTTCTTGGTGACTAGATTGGTATAAATCCCCCATAAAGACTAAATAATGTTATTGAGGATTAACGATTCAACTTGAGTAGTGATGGTATGACCATGTTAGCACTCATGCATTAAGAAATTCAGTTAAGACCTTACAAGTCAAGCATGCTTGGGTGAGAGCAATAGTGAGATGAGGGATCATCTAGAAAATCTTAAGAAGTAATGAATCTTTAAAGAATAGAACGAGGTAAAGTAAGAAACGGTCTCAAGGTATCAGATAGAAAATGTAATTCACTTGAGCACCAGTTCGATGGAAACCTAAGTTCAGATTTTAGAGATTGAATACTTCTGACACATTTTCAGGATGTCGCGGAATATAGAATAAGAGATAGATAAATTTTATGAATGATAAGTTCCATGAAGGATTTACACCTCTATATAGATAAGATATATTATATGGACTTATTTTTCACACGAGAAAAAGGGTTGTTGATGGACTCTCAAGGATTAAGTATTCAGCTATAATGGTCGATTAGAGTGTACCAGAATTAGAGATTCTCATAAGTCATAGTACTAAGTTCTTGAACAGAAAAGCATAAAGAAAGTTAAGGAAGATAAAAATAGTAGAGACACGATGTTCTCAACCCAAGACAGACCTGAGAGTTCAACCTCAAAAGGGATTCGAGGACGAATCCTACTTAAGGGAGAGAGAAAATGTAACACCATGGTAATCCCAACGACTACTAAGTTATGGATGGCATAATAAATTATATAAATCATGTTCTAACATGTATGTGTTGGTGGAATTACATTTCGGACCTTCGATAAATCATTTGTAGTTCTAATATGAAATTTATTTTATATTCCACTCCATACAACCCGTAGTATTTAGGGCATAACCTTTTCATAAAATCTCCAATTTTTATGAATTTTATATCGTCGGAAAGCTAAAATCGCGATCTAAAACTTCCGCACTGGATATTTTTCCAAACTCGAACCAGAAACAAGTCAAATATCGAGATTTATGTGGCTGCTATAATAATTTCGAGAATGGACTAGAATGGGTAATGTGGCACAAATCCAGCCACTCATTTAATTACATAAAAATCACTCTTTCCCTATAAATAGGGGACTATTCATTCATCTTCCTCTAAGGCCAAAATATGAGTAACCTATGGAGGATTCTCTAAATTTTCTTCTTATTCCTCAAGCTAATTTAGATGCAACAAGTGATGATTCCAAGCACATCCCATGCAAAGTAAGTTATTTATTCTCTTTCTCTTTTCTAATTTCAATTTTAAGCTTGAAATATGGAAGCCCCAAATTCACACCCTATATACCCTAGAGTTTGAATTTGTTCATTTTGTATTAAGAATGTTGTTAGCATGTATTTTATGAGAGTGTTATGATAGTATTAGCATAGAATGAACCATTTATGTATATGAATGTGTTGGGGAAATAATATTTTGTGATTTTATGATTGATGAACACTAAAAAATGTACATTTATTAAAAGAAAAATTAATTATTTTACACTTATAGTTTCATTAATCCCCTTAATTTCGCATATTTTTTAAATAATAATTATATTTATGTTTATTGTTATTTTTATCTTTTATATATGTGAAATAATACTCTGGATGCATATCTAGAAAAATAGACTTGAACTTTGGATTTTGGACTCCAGAAACTTAATAGGGCGTTCTAACAGTGTACAACTTCAAAAATTTCAACCCTGCGTAATTTTCGTATTTTGGCCATAACGTTTTACTCTGATATCGGATTGAGGAGATTCTAGTTTCAGATGAAAGGAGATTAAAATATCTACAACTTTGATGTTTACAAGATTTTCTAGTTCTGAAGTTTTCAATGCCAAAATTGATGAAAAATCTAAAGTGTGTTAGATGTATTATTTGAAGACAACAACAACAAGAAAAAAAAATTGGTGGGAAATGACATCCACCTTTCGGTGGAATGTCATTTCCCTTGAATTCTACAATCTTTGCATGATTCAATTTAATTATAAATAAAGGTGCTATGCACCTAATTTCTTCAGTTAGATTTCCATAATTTTCTCTGAAAATTTATGGATTTCTAGTTCTAATGTGTTTTATTTTATTAAAAGCTTTCTTGTAATTTCTTTTTCTTTCAGTAGTAAAATTATGTGTGTTTTTATTCAAATTATGAGTAGCTAATTTCTTTTTGCTAGGGTAAAGGGTGAAGCTTTTAATATGAAAATTTAGATTAATCTCACTTATATTATAATATATAAATTATAATCTAAAGATTAATATTTAATTTAATTCTGGATTAATTATTGACAAACTTTTTACCGCCTATATGGCTGTTTTTATTTGTTTGGCATAATTGAGTTCCTAACTGGACATGTTATAGACAAAGGTTATCACCGCCTTTATGACTGGTTTTAAATGTTTTGGCATAATTAATTCCTGAAATAAATTAATTGGGTAATAATGATAATTTATATATTAAAAAAATGAGATTTCTAAATTTGAAATATCAAAAGTGGATCCCCTAGCCCCAGTATTTTATTTTATTATTGCATTTTAAATTAAAATTTCTAATTACTTCAATCAATCTGGCCTTTCTATTTTTTATTCGAATTATTTTTTTATCTTATTAAATCTATTCTTTGTGGATCGACCACAGTCTTACCAGGTTATTTTATTACTTCGACACTCTTATACTTGGGAGTAAAGAATCACTTTTTGAACGTGTCAATGATACTAGATAAGAAGTTGTGTTTGATTGAAGATATTATTTGATTGATGATATGGAATGAAGTTATGTTAAGTTGAGTTGGAGTTTTGATGATTATGGTGGTATTGAGTTTTACTTGGGCATTGTCATTTAATAACTGATATTTGGACCTGAAATCCGAAGAGCATCGCGATGCCAATAGGCTAGTATCGTGACGCGTAACATGAATATACTCCCTACCTCTGGTCAATCGTGTGGAAGACTCGGGTCAGTCGTGTGGAAGAATCAGGTCGGTCGTGTGGAAGACTCGGGTCGGTCATGTGGAAGACTCGGGTCGATCGTGTGGAAGACTCGGGTCGATCATGTGGAAGACTCAGGTCGATCGTGTCGAAGACTCGGGTCAGTGCGTGTGGGAGTCCACTGAACATAAAAATACCCTCTACCTCGGGTCGATTATGTGTTTGCCTCGGGCCTGATCGTGTGAGCATCGCCACGTTCAGTATTTGACGTCGCGATGCGAATTAAACAGAGACTCTACCTCGGGTCTGATCCGGTGGGAGTCGTAACGTGGGACACTCAGCATTGCGAAGCACAACAGGTATTTTCTCATAATCAAAATTAACCATTTCAGTTTCATCCTAGGAAGTCAGAAAGTACTCTAAGGGTTTCATATCAGCGTATCTACACACATTACATTATATCACAAATATAATACGTCATCTAGTGATAAAAGTTCCAAAGATATTCTAACTAAGTTTATCGATTATAGATTGTCGGCAGGAACGTTTTCTTCAACGAGTTGAAGTAGTACCAGCTCGATCCTAAAATCTGTGAGTGGATGTTTTCTTTTCAAAATTGTATTTACTTATATGTTTTTGAATTAAAACTTACTTTTCCGCACATAGGGCGTTAACCAAGTTTATTTCCAGTTATTTTATAAATAAGAATGTTTTGATAAATTTTTTAGAAAGTGGTGATTTTTAAAGCATGATTTTGATGATTTTTGGAGGCATGGGGGAAAACCCACCTCAGTTGTAACTTGGTACAGATACTAAAATTGATGGATTCAGAACATATACACATGTAGAGCATGACTAGGGGATGGCGATACGTAACGCTCATAAATTCTAGATTTCAGGGCTTGAAGGACAGCGAGACATAACGCCCCTAGACCCTAGATTCAGGGTTGAGATGATAGCATTGATCAGCACATTTGGCTCTAGTTCAGTGGCTTGGGGGACAGCGAGAAGTAACGCCCCAAGACCACTAGTTTAAGCGTATGGGGGACGGTGAGACGTAACGCCCTCATACGTCAGGTTTTTCAGAGACAAATTTTAAGAGAAATGATTTTTATAGACAGATTTACAGAGATGATATTTTCAAAGATATGGTTTTCAGAAACGATAAATTTTATGAAAATGTTTTTTAGAGAATTAAGTTTTAAAGAAAGTAATTTCAGAATTTTTCCGAAAGAAAGGTTTCCAGAAAGGTTTTTCAGAAAGAGAACTGTTTTCATATAAGAAAGAATTTTCAGAAAGATCAGTTTTCCTTGAGATGATTTTGATTTCAGTAAAATGAATGTTTCATAAAGCATTTCAGTTTCAGTTTTAAACTTTCTACTCACTAGGTCATTCAAACGATCTAACCCTCTCTCACTCCCAGTGTTTCTGTTTTGCAGGTATACCCGGAGGACATGCTTGAGAGGACGGATACCGATGATAGTCACTAGGGTATTGGTTCCACCAGGTCAAGTCAGAGATAGAGTTCAGTCAGAGTCCAATAAGTTCATGTATCATATATTTGTATAATTAAGTTTATGTGTGTAATAAGTTAAATGTCCATAGCATGGTTATAAGTGTATTGTATTTGAGTATACAGTTATGCATGTTGAAGTACATTTTATGTTATTGAGATAGGCAATGGTTCCTATGCATGAGTTTTTACATCAGTTGATATTAGTAGAGATGATCATAGCCAGAAAGTTAGAAGCTCAGGGGGTTAGATCGGTCTATTCCCTGCCGGTAGCATCTCCTAGAGGGGGATTTTATAATTTTGATATTGATTGTATTCTTGAACTCATATACCAAAAAATTGTGGGTTTTGATTTCCATATATTTAGTAAACATTTTTTTATATTTGGAATATATTTTTTTATTAGCAATTGTGCTTGTAGTACTTTTAAGAGTGAAAAAATACATGAGTGATTGTTATCATCAAAAGAGGAGATTGCTGATCTTTTAGATCATCATCAAAGTTTTCAATCTGATTTATGGTGGAATGCAATGAGAGATGAAATGCAATCTATAAGATACAATGATTTGTGGGAGCTTGTTGAATTACTTGAAGGTTATAGACCTATCAGATGTAAATAAGTCTATAACAATAAGAAATACTCTAAAGGAAATATTGAGAGGTGTAAGCCAGATTAGTTGCCAAAATATTTACTCATAGAGGAGGAATTGATTACAATGACACTTTTTCTCATGTATTTCTCATGTATTTTCTAAATATATATTTATAATAATCATGTCACTAGTAGCTCATTATGATTTGGAGCTACACCATATAGATGTTAAACTGACATTCTTAAATAGAGAATAACGTGAATAGGTTTATATGGTGCAACTTGAAGGATTTTAGTAAATGGTAAAAGTCATCTTATTTGTAGACTTAAAAAGTCTATTTATGGTTTGAAGTAAGCATCTTTCAATGATACTTAAAATTTGATAATGTAATCTCCTCCTTAAGGCTTTGTGGAAGTAATTTTGATAAATGCATATATCTTAATATCAGTGGGAGCAAATTTATCTTTCTCATACTTAATATTAATGAAATTTTGCTTGCAAGTAATGATTTATATATGTTGCATGAGGTAAAACAATTATTTTCTGGGCATTTTGATATGAGAGATTTTGGAGAAGCATATTTGTTAATGATATTGAAATCCATAGATATAGAACTCAAAAGGTATTAGGTCTATCTTAAAAAGCATACAGTGAACAGATATTGAAGAGATTCAATATGCACGATTGTAAATCTTGAAATGTGCCAATTGCTAAAGGTGAAAAATTGAGCTTGACTTGAGAAAGACTCCATGAAAGTAGTGTCATATGCTAATGCAATAGAAAGCTTGGAGTTTGCACATGTATGAACTAGACTTGTCATTACATTTGCAGTTGGTATTTTGGGAAGATTTATCTGATCAAGGAAAAGAACATTAGACTGTTGTCCAGAGAATTTGTAGATATCTTTAAGGAACTAAAGATTACATATTGACATACAGAAAAGTTAAAAATATTAAACTAGCAGGATATACAAATTCTAACTTCGCTTGTTGTTCAGATGATATGAAATCTACATCAAGAGATGTGTTTATGTAAGCAGGTGGAGCAATATCTTGGAAAAATATCAAGCAAACATAAGTAACTTCCTCCACAATGCAGGCTGAGTTTGTAGCATGTTTTGGTGCAGCATCACATATTGTTATTGGACAATTATGACCCATAGCGTCACTATTTGTACAGATCATGGTGTTGTTGTACAAATTAACTATGTGACAAATGAGATTGCTCTCTTATCATTTGTGATTAGATCACCAAGATGTATAAATGATAGGAGGTCCTTATGATTTGTTTCTGGATTGAGATGATATGAGACAGTATCAGTCCACGAAGGATAAATCATTAAATATCCCTAGTCACAGTATTATCGAGATTGGACATCGATAATGCATAAAAGACTAGTATTACACTTGTGCGCATTATGAGGGCATAACGGCATAGTTCTCATATATTTGGGTATAGGATACTCATGCAAGTGTAATAGGAGGTTGTGTTTTACCGATGGTACGGGAAACAGCTTCGCTCTGGATAGACCCCTTCGGAATTCCATTGGTAGTATAACTATGTGTCTATGGAAGTCCGAATTCAGGGTAGGTGTATTTGGTCTTAACATGAGACTTGCACCGCTAATACTTGCGACAATCAATATGATTTGGTTTTGTTTGTCCAGGGCTTTAACAGGTTCTGTGTACGCCTCTTCTGGGTATATTGAGAATCGTAGTGCATTGGGTGTGATGTCAAGATGAAAGTATCACTTCAGTTATAGTGGAGATGATGATCACGTAGGATACGGAACTTGTTCTCTTATATGCTGCAGCTATCGGGATATTATGACTATGTCATGTATATCCGATCATAGAGACTAGTTACCAGACATCCGATATGTGCTTCGTACGGGGCAGACACAATTCCAGCCCCAAACCTAGCACATGACCATCCGATACTGGATCGATATACGAAATACTATGTATACTACGCCTGATAAAGATCGTTTATTCCTGTAAGCATGTTTCTGGAGAATTGGGTAGGCATGGAGCTTTGCTAGAAGCCAACCTTGTCTTGTAAATCGGTAAAAACGTAGTACAAGGTACTTACGTGTTCGGATAGTCCGACGACCGTATTTACTGCCAACATATTCGGGGATCTCATGGGTCGCTTCCCGAAGATTCACCGATGATGTATGACTCACACTTTATTAATCTGGGATTAATTTAATGAGAGAGAAAATTAATCTGGGATTAATTACGGAGATATTTTATCTGGGATAAAATATTATTTAAAGAGAGAGAACGGTTAATTTGGAATTAATCGATAAATTAATATATTCGATATATTAAACGAAATTAGATTTCGACGCGGAATTAAAATCGGATTTTAATTCGGGTGAATGAATTAATTTAGAATTAATTCGTTAGCGATGTGAATAGTAATTATGCTAGGCATGATTATTTAATTAAATTAGATTTAATTACGACGCAACGGGAAAATTCGTTAATTCGGAATTAACGAACCCAAGCCAGGGAGTGTTTGCGAGCGCATTCGCATTTCGAATTCGAGTGCGGCACGCAAATCACATCAAGCGTCAAATCGCTAGTCACATCTAGCGTCACATCATTCGTCAATCAAGTGATAGATGTCTTTCACTTTGAGTGATTGACACCAGTCACTATTCATTGATTGATGGGAAATGATGGTGGTAGTTGGCAAGTTTTTTAGCTTGACTTTTTGAAATTGAAAAATTGGTATATGTTTAATTATTTTTGGAAAATCAATTAAGATATACAAAAAGAAATTTCTTATCTCTCTTTCATTAGAGCTCACGGTTTTGAAGTTTTTCCCTCCTCTCCCTCTCACGGTTTGGAGACCAAAATTCTTCTCTCTTCTTTTGTTTGGCAAGGCCGAATATAGCAAGGAAGAAGATGGTGATTTGTGGCAAATCATCAAGGTGCTAGCACACATAGAAGCATACAAGGTGATAGGGAAACCATCTCATGAGCATGGAATCACCATTGATAAAGCTTGGAGCTTGAAGATGAAGATTGAGTCCAAATACCCACCATGGCCGAGAGCTTCTTCAACAAAGAAGAAAGGATTTTTCTTCAATGCCTCCAATCCGATCGTTGTGAGTATGATTCTGCCATTCTCCTTTGTGTATTCATACTTGTTTCAATGCTTTAAAATGATCCTTGGGACTTAATAGAAACCCTACAATGGTATCTTGAGCCATTTGAGCATGAAACATGATTAGGGTAAAATTTGGGTAAAAATGATTTGAGCATGTTTTGATGAAATTGATTGTTGATATATGCTTGAATGATGATAACATGGTGTTATGCATGATCAATTTGATGAATATTGAGTTGGATCAATTTTTCCCTAATGACTTAGCTTGGCCGAAAGTCATGGATGCCCTAAAGTCTTGGATTTTTTGATTTTTGATTCATTGGATGAGTTAGAATCATGTTGGGTAATGTTAATTTGGACCCAAAAGCCGAGACTTACAAGCATGGAATGGGTTTGATTTTTTGATAAAATGTGTTAGACATGTTTTATTGTTAATGAGCATGATTAATTAGGCTAATTGATGTTTTAGAAATGTTAATTGGGTAATTAATTATGTAATACACTTTGTGTAATTAAATTGTGAAATTGAAATTTTGTAATTTAATTATGTTGGGCTAATTTTGAAAATTGGGCTTGAAAAGTTGTTATTGGGCTTATTGGGCTTGGTTGTACCAAGATGGGTTTAGGCTAAATTGGCTGGATCCAATTGGGCCCAAAACCACTTCCATAAAGCCCAAATGCGACTAATGGACCTTAATAAATTTAATTGGGCCTAATGGGCCTAAATTGATTTCTAGGCTTATGGGGTAATTCCTTGATTGGGCTTTGGTTATTGGGTTTGACCCGAGTTGACCAAAAGTCCACGCCTTAAGAAATTAATTAAAAGCCCATTGGACTTTAATTAAATTAACGTTGGACGTTAATCGGGCTTTGAGACCCGTAACGATTAAATTTGGAATTTAAGTCGTAAAAGTTCATTAATAAAGTGCAGTATTTAATTTGGAATTAAATAGCGAATTAGTATTAAATACAAATTGAATTGGATTTAATTATGTAGTTTAATTTAATTCGAGAATTCGTACTTTGAGTACTTATTCGCAAAACGAGTTTGACTCGCGCAAAATCAAATCATTGTTTGAACATTGGATGGTCATTAATATTCAGATTAATTAATTGGATTAGATTGATTGATAACATGCTTGTGTGAATACATGATTGTGATGTATGAATAATGTATATCGGATGGATATTAGATGGGTGGGGCAATTTTAGAAATTGTTGTAATAAATTTGGAATTTATTAATTGGACCTACGTGTCCAGCCTTATTACCTCCTTACTCTTTGTATTCTCTTCTCACCTATTCCCCTCAATGTAAATGAGGTTTCTTTAGAAGTGTAGTGTAACGGGTAGAAGCAAATACTTGTGCTAGCGGGAGAGAGGAAAGAGAGAGATTTGATCTAGGATCAATGTTTAAGTATCCATCCGTATATCATCATTATATTTATTGATACGCGCCTTTTTATGTATTTAGAATGCATGTTTAAGGGTGTATGATGATGAGACCTTAACAAAGATAATAAATTGGTTGCCAATTTGCACTCGAAAAACCCTCGCAAAATATTAAGCATTTTTCCTTCCATTGAGTGATTCTTACTCAAGATCCGAGACTGGCATTGGCTTGTTGGCCAAAGTCAAGGCCTTTGTCCGTCGAGGATGTGTTTGAATCACGAGAGCTTTGTTCCATATCGGTGTCTTGTCCAAGTTGTGATTTGTTGGCCAAAGTCAAGATCACTTCTTGTCCATCGACATTGATTACGAAGCTTTCCATGGTTAATGGGTCACGCTTGACAGAGATCACTAAGTTTGTTGTGCCAAAGCCAAGGCTTAGTTGATTCAGAGGAAAAAGGTTAGGCAATATATTGGATATATTGGCATATATATTGTATATATGTTTCGGACTTGAATGTCCCCCTACTGGATCTAGGAATTGGATGGGATTCAATTGATCTTAGAGATCTACCTAGTTAATTATCATACAATTTGTTGGCCAAAGTCAAGATTGTGTGATATTTAACGGGATCCTAGCCCACTAGGAAACACAGTTTCCCAAGTACTCGACAGAGGGTTAGAGGCTCGCCGAAAAATAGTGGGAGGCAAGAATTGAATTTGCAATATTCGTTTAATTACTTGCCATACGCGCTCAAACAAATATCATTCGTCAAATAAATTAAATGTTAATTGGACTAATATTTAAATCGTTGTTTTAATACACAGTTGGACTGTATTCAAACTAATTAATTATAGTTGATTAAATAGTTGGGCTATAATAATCATTATAATAAATAGTACCTAAATCGTTGATTAAATAGTTGGACTATTAAAATCAAGATAAAATTGAAAGATTGACATTTAAAACATAATCCTAGGGAAAATGTATTTAAATGGTTTAATTTTCAAATTGGGAATAATTTCAGGATAGTCTTGGAAAATAATAAGTTACTTTATTTGATAAAATAACATATTATGCCTAAGCCCGAAGTTAAGCAAATAGTAGAGCATGATCTTTGGAAGATTCATGTAATGATAACTTAAGTGCTTAATCCATTAAGCTTGTCGCAGTAGACTCCTTAATTTCTTAATCAGAACTAAGGATTAGATCCTTAAAGTATGATAATGAAATTGAAGGATCTTCATAAATCTATATTTAGATTTTAGAAGTACTAAATTGCAATAAATAACTCTTGGAGAGTTAATGACTATTCTCAAGGAGGCAAAGTCAAAGTATGCAAAAAGGCAAGTAGCGCAAGGCGCACCTTACTTCGATATTCTAGAAGGCCAAAGGCTTCTAGAGTGTTGAAAAGGGAAAAGGCAAAATCATTATATTCTTCTAGGAAGATAAAGGACATATCCCAAAATGTCTACCTAAATTGTGGCAAACGGGATCGCGGAAGCGTGACTGCCGTTTGGACAAAGCAGACATGAAGGAATTGAAGACGGGGCAAGGCTCTGACTTCAAATATGTTTGTCATAAATATATTCGCTACTAGTATTAAAATTGGGTTTTAGATACTAAATGTGATATACTTAAATATGTACTGATGTTCAGAATCTGCTATAAGCAGGATACTGACTTCAGATGAGATTAATCTTCGAATTGGAAACGGGACGACTGTCGCTGTTTCAACCGTAGATACCTAATTTAGGAACTACCCTTAGGGTGTATACTTAAATTAGGAAACTGTTATAATGTAACTAGTTTGACTAGAAACATTATCTCTATATCAGTGTCTAATCCGTTGCGGATTGACCTTTATATTCTATAACACTAAAGTATTTTATTTTATAAAGATGATATTAAGATAAACACATTGGATGTGAATAACAGAATTTATATTTTGAATATAAATAAATCTCAAACATATAACATAACAAACAAATAGCTCAAACTGATTTGATCAGAAGAAACATATTGTGGCATTGTTGTCTGGGACGCAATTTAAAAAAAACTCGTATATCCACACTTTTGAAGAGTGGGTACTTGGACTGATTTGATAACATTTAAATAAAGTCTATGAATCTAGTTTATAGGGCAAAGTGCCTAAAACACCTTTACTTGGTAAAAGTATAAATGCCACCGATCTGTAAGCCCTAGTTCATAGTGAAGCAAGTGGGCCCATGTCTAGCTAGGCTAAAGGTGGATATGAATATTTCGTGACCTTTACAGATGTGGCATCGCGTTATGGTTATGTGTTTCTTATGAAACACAAATCGGAAACTTTTAAAGTTTCGACACGAAATAGACAAACAGATCGGCTAAAGTATTAAATCATCGCGGTTAGACCATGATGAAAATACTTAAGTAATAAGTTTCTAATATACTTGAAAGATTATAGTATTCTTTCAATGAGGACTCCTCTCGGAACACGTCAATTTGACGGTGTGTCCAAACAGTGAGTAACCGAATTTTATTGAACATGATAAGGTTAATCATGAGTCGCTCAGAGCTACCATTTCCTTCAACGGATACGATTTATACAGTGCAAAACTTATTTTGAATAAGGTTCCATAAAAATCTGTTAGACAGACTTCATATTAGATATGAACAGGAAAGAAACCAGGTTTCTCATTCCTGAAAATTTGGGTATGCTCGACATCTGTTTGGATGATACCAAACTAAAACCCAAATTGGATAAGTGCCAATTGTAGGTTATCCTAGGGATACCAAAGTATAGTAGTTTATACAACTCACAAGAGAACAATATAATTGTTACTCGCCATGCGGTTTTCCTAAGAGGAATACCGATATGCAGTGGTAAGTGGGAGGATAGTAAAACTCGATGAAAATCGGAGTAATACTATTCTAGGCACCGATTCCTAATGGAACATAAATAGTTCATCAATGATGAAACTATACCAATAATCTTCGAATACACAAGAACCGCGTAAGTTGGAGAGAGTCGGAAAACAACCTGGGGTATGGGTTTCTGATCTCACCTCATAAAGATGTCAATCTTATTGAGGAATACCAATTGACTACGTATGAGGAAGTGATACAAGGTATCGACTCCCTATTATGGCAAAGTGCCATGACATCCGAAATGGATCCCATGTATACCAACTATGTTTGGATACTAGTTGATGTACCGCAAGACATTGTGCCTATTAGTACTATATAAGTCTTCAAGGAAGACATACATGGATGGCAACATACCAACATATAAAGCTAGGCTTATTGCGGAAAGGTATCGTTATCAACATTGTGTTGATTACGATTCAACCTTTTACCTGTTGCCACTGTAAATCCATTTGGATAATGCTTGCTGATGCTGCATGTTTCATTTATGAAATATGTCAGCAGAACGGGAAAATCGATTTCCTGAAAATGAAACCTTTTGGAGGATGTTTACAACATCCTGTCGATTTTGTCGTACACAAACTAGCAAACAAGGTTTGCAGGTTATTTGATCCATGTTTGGATTGAAGCAAGCATTGAGATCTTGGAATTATTATTTTGATGTAATCATAATGATTTATGATTTAATTCAAAACGATATGATTCTTGTGTATATAAGGAGGTTAGTGGGAGGGCACTGACAGTGGCTGTCCTATAAATAATGATAATATGTCATCTCTTGGAAATGATATTCCCATAAAATAATCGGTGAAAGCTTGGCTTTCGAGAACACTCTCCGAGAAATCGTATATTGAAAATGTACGCGACCTGGTGTCCCATACGCTTTGAGCATATGGAGACACAATCAGGCCAATCCATGTGATAGTCACTGGATTGATATTAAGAACATCCGTTAGTATCTTAGAGAACTAAGGATTCTGTCTTATAAAATGGAGAAGGAGAACTTGAAGTGATTGGGATCACTGCTGCAAGTTTCCAAACCGATAAAACGACTACGAGTCGCAAAAACGGTACTATAAGTTTGAATAACGGAACAGTAAGCTGGAAATCTTCCAAGAAAAATACTGTTACCGAATAAACAACAAATGCGGGTTATTGTTGCAGCTGAGGCAGCAATAGAAGCCTTCTGGGTCGATAAAAAAATCTAATTAGATTAGATATAGTTATGTTAGCAGCTGAGCTAGGCTTAAGCGCAGGCTAAAGAATTAATGGTCTCATCAAAGATCCAGATACATACTTCGATTATTCATCTGATTCGTTCGGATCATACATCGTGGCGATGTGATGATCGAATAAATCGCATCATATGATAATCATGCAAATCCGCTGACGAAAGCATTTTCTCAGCAGTTTGAGCGAACCGTACATAGTTCGGGTGTAGGACACTCGCGTGACTGGCTATAGGCCAAGTGGGAGATTGTTGGACAATTATGACCCATAGCGTCACTATTTATACAGATCATGGTGTTGTTGTACAAATTAACTATGTGACAAAGGAGATTGCTCTCTTATCATTTGTGATTAGATCACCAAGATGTATAAATGATAGGAGGTCCTTATGATTTGTTCCTGGATTGAGATGATATGAGACAATATCAGTCCACGAAGGATAAATCATTAAATATCCCTAGTCAGAGTATTATCGAGATTGGACATCGATAATGCATAAAAGACTAGTATTACACTTGTGCGCATTATGAGGGCATAACGGCATAGTTCTCATATATTTGGGTATAGGATACTCATGTAAGTGTAATAGGAGGTTGTGTTTTACCGATGGTACGGGAAACAGCTTCGCTCTGGATAGACCCCTTCGGAATTCCATTGGTAGTATAAATATGTGTCTATGGAAGTCCGAATTCAGGGTAGGTGTATTTGGTCTTAACATGAGATTTGCACCGCTAATACTTGCGACAATCAATATACTTTGGTTTTGGTCATCCAGGGCTTTAACCGGTTCTGTGTACGCCTTTTATGGGTATATTGCGAATCGTAGTGCATTGGGTGTGATGTCAAGATGGAAGTATCACTTCAGTTATAGTGGAGATGATGATCACGTAGGATACGAAACTTGTTCTCTTATATGCTGCAGCTATCGGGATATTATAACTAGGTCATGTATATCCGATCATAGAGACTAGTTACCAGACATTCGATATGTGCTTTGTACGGGGCAGACACAATTCCAGCCCCAGGCCTAGCACGTGACCATCCGATACTGGATCGATATACGCAATACTATGTATACTACGCCTGATATAGATCACTTATTCCTGTAAGCATGTTTCTGGAGAATTGGGTAGACATGACGCTTTGCTAGAAGCCAACCTTGTCTTGTAAATCGGTAAAAATGTAGTACAAGGTACTTACGTGTTCGGATAGTCCGACGACCGTATTTACTGCCAACATATCCAGGGATCTCATGGGTCGCTTCCCGAAGATTCACCGATGATGTATGACTCGCACTTTATTAATCTGGGATTAATTTGATGAGAGAGAAAATTAATCTGGGATTAATTACGGAGATATTTTATCTGGGATAAAATATTATTTAAAGAGAGAGAACGGTTAATTTGGAATTAATCGATAAATTAATATATTTGATATATTAAACAAAATTGGATTTCGACGCGGAATTAAAATCATATTTTAATTCGGGCGAACAAATTAATTTAGAATTAATTCGTTAGCGACGTGAATAGTAATTATGCTAGGCATGATTATTTAATTAAATTAGATTTAATTACGACGCAACGGAAAATTCGTTAATTCGGAATTAACGAACCCGAGCCCGGGAGTGTTTGCGAGCGCATCCACATTTCGAATTCGAGTGCGGCACACAAATCACATCAAGCGTCAAATCGCTAGTCACATCTAGCGTCACATCATTCGTCAATCAAGTGATAGATGTCTTTCACTTTGAGTGATTAACACCAGTCATTATTCATTGATTGAGAAATGATGGTGGTAGTTGGCAAGCTTTTTTGGCTTGACTTTTTGAAATTGAAAAATTGGCATATGTTTAATTATTTTTGGAAAATCAATTAAGATATACAAAAAGTAATTTCTTCTCTCTCTTTCATTAGAGCTCACGGTTTTGAAGCTTTTCCCTCCTCTCCCTCTCACGATTTAGAGACCAAAATTCTTCTCTCTTCTTTTGTTTGGCAAGGCCGAATATAGCAAGGAAGAAGATGGTGATTTGTGGCAAATCATCAAGGTGCTAGCACACATAGAGGCATACAAGGTGATAGGGAAACCATCTCATGAGCATGGAATCACCATTGATAAAGCTTGGAGCTTGAAGATAAAGATGGAGTCCAAATACCCACCATGGCCGAGAGCTTCTTCAACAAAGAGGAAATGATTTTTCTTCGATGCATCCAATCCGATCGTTGTGAGTATGATTCCGCCATTCTCCTTTGTGTATTCATACTTGTTTCAATGCTTTAAAATGATCCTTGGGACTTAATAGAAACCCTACAATTGCTTCACTATAAAATCTCATTACAGAAATGTCGATTTGTTGAAGTTATATTGTGATAATCTTTCAGTTGTATTGTTTGCGAAAAACAATAAGAATATCACTGGGTTACAACATATAAATGTCAAATACTTGACAATAAATGAGCATGTAAAAAAAATATGACATTACAGCAGAACATATCGATATAGATTTACGAAAAGCTAAAAAGTGTTGCTCCTATTAACTGCGTAAGCAGTGTGTTTGGGAATAAAAATAGCAACCCAATGCTCAAAGTCTTATCTTGAATGTGGTTGAAGGCCTAAAGTTCACTTTTATATTTATTAGGAGAGAGGTGAGCTCGTGGGGCTGCTATGAGAGAGAAACTTCTAAGTGAGAGATGATAAGCTAATATCAAAAGTAGCCATGATCGCAGTTCAATTTCGAAACCGAACACGAACTGAACAGACGGTTCCTGTTCTTATCCCTGCTAAAGGAGAAACTGAAACCGAATCGTACAGTGTATGGTTTGATTCGGTTTCGGTTCCTCTTTTGGTTCCAATTCGGAATCAATTCAGGAATCGAAATCGGAACCGATTCGGGGATTCTAGCTTCTAAGTCTAAGGATTTTACAAAATTTATTTTATTATATAAATAATACAGAATTACAACTCACTATATACTAATTACTCTTTATGATAGCTTTCGACCAATCATCAAGACATGCTTGGGCCTCCAATGATTCTAGGCTCATGCTTAACCGAGTCTCATCCAAAATAACAAAAAAGTCGAAATTGAAATTGAAATTGAAATTGAAATTGAGAATGAGAATTAGTTTGTGAGATAATATGGAAAGATGAAATAGAATAAATTATTGGAAACTTGGAATGTGAAAAAATGAATTGAGATATGAAGTATTTATAGTTATAGAATAATAAAAAAAATGGAATGGTTCGGTTCGTCGGTTTGGTTCGCGGTTCGATTTATCGGTTCGGTTCACGTTCGGTTCAACTGTCAGTTTCAGTTCAGTTCGAGGTTCGATTCGTCAATTTTGGAGAACCAAAATCGAACCGCATCTTCGACAGTTTTGGTTTGATTTAGAACCGCCGAATAGTTAACCAGTTCGGTTCTGATCCTAACCCGGTTCGGTTTCGATCCTGACCTAGTTTGGTTCGTGGTTAGGAACCAAACTACAGTCAGACGCCTAACCAAAATAGAAGAAAAAAGCCCGCTCTTGTAAAATATTTTATTCTTCTCATTTGATATTGTAAGCTAAGCATTGTAATATTTTCTCTCATATAATGAAATATTAACACTTCTCTTACAGGTATAGAACAATGTCTGTGGCATAATTTATTAAAAGAAAAGGAGTATGTCCTTTAACTTTAAGTCTCTAACTTTTTCAAATTAAAAATATTATAAAAAATTAGGGACCTAAATGCTATTAGATTATAATAACTTAAAAGGAACGGATCCTGGATCCGTCCAAGTAAAGAAAAGACTCACATCTACCTGATCGTGGAGAAGGACTTGCATTACGAACTGGTTGAGTCATATCCTGGGTTATCGAGGAACTAGACTGAGAATTCTGTAAAGAAAAGAATGATCGCCAATCTCAAATCTCGAAATTGGATGCCTCTTAGGGGGGAAATAGGCTTTAGTGATTAGTCTTGGTGGTGTAGGGTTCAGGGTCTCACCTTGAGGTTCTGGGTTCGAATCCAGGGGGTGCACTTCTTGTAAGAGCCTGGGACAGCCGGTGGTTTTACCTGCGCCGCGGCCCAGAATTGGTGGTTTGGTGGTGGGGTTTCCATCGTTTCCAAAAAAAAAATATATATATTTGAAAGATCGATTTGAGGAGGAGGTTGAGTAGGGTCTTTCGGTTGAAATCCAGGCAGTCTATCAATGCAATGGAAACCAAGACAATGTCTAGTTTTGTTGGAGGAAGGACGAACTGAACTGAGTATGAAGTAGGTCGTCGAAAGAGGCCTAATAAGAATCATCCTAGATTTTGCCTAGTTATGGAAGAAAATTATATATCCAAAATATTTTCCCTAAAAGAACTTCCGACTTTGTTCATTAAACTTGTTTGCTTCTCTGTTAATTGTTTTGACATCCCTGATGATTAAGGATGACAATAATATTCATATCCCATGGATATCCAACCATCCATTCAATTGGATTTGGATAGCATCCATCTAATATTTATTGGATAGAGAAATGGAAAAATTTTCAAATATCCAATTGGATATTGGGTGGATAATGGATGGGTATGGATATTAATTTTATATCCAATTAAAAGTAGAGAAATACAAAGTGTCATTAATTTAAAATTTTATTATCAAAAATACCTTTATAACATTATTATAAAAATAAATATGATGATTCCCACCAAAAATTTGATTGTCAGGACGTGCTAATATTTAAAAAGAGAAAAATATAAAATTGACATCGGTGTTAAAAAAAAACATGGATGGTAATTTATAGAGCTAGGCCTAGGATTTGTCATGCCTGGCTTAAGCCCAATTGCTTCCTGGCCGAGACTAGCTCGGGTTCATATTCGAGCCGGAGATCAAGCCGGGATCGGTATTGGGACCCAGGTCGAGCTCAAGTTTGAACTCAGGTTGGGCTCAGTGTTAGGATCTGGGACTGGCTCGGTGTCAGGATCGGGTTGGACCTGATCGGGCTCGATATCGGGTCAGACTCAATACCAGGACCAAGATCGTGCTAGGTTCAACGTCGGGAACCGAGCCAGACTTGGGTCGAGCTCGATGTCAAGATCGGGGCTGGGCACGAGTTCAGGCCCAAGTTGGTGCAAGATGGTGCCTGGATCGGACCTAGCTCGATACCGGGACCAGGCGGAGCTCGGTTCTATGATAGATTTCCTAAATTTTAAATTTACCCCTACCAATACTTTTTCATGCAAAAACTCTGCGAAAAATCGTCCATTATTTTTTAATCACTTATTAATTATTTTCTTCAAATTTAACTAATTAAATTAATATATTAGTTAAAATATTTTTTATTATAATAATAAATTATTTAACATTAACATAATTAATAATTGATTCAATTATAATATTTTGCAATTAGATAAGTCGATTCAATTATAATATTTAATAATTAGATAAGTCGATTCAAACTTAAAAAGGGGAATCCCTCCTTACAATAATTCGGCCATAGCAAAAGCTTTAAGCTTTTTGAGTTTACAAATTCGTTTTTTCCCTCAAATGAAGAAGAAAGTAAGCTTAAATATTGTTACAAAAAGAAACCCTAAAGGCATAAAGACAATAATGCCCCTAAAAACGAAATTACACAAATATCAAGTCTTTAAAAGCCTAGAAAGCTTTATTCTAAACTGATTTGGGCCAAGTGAAATGGCTTTGGGCCCTTTCCATCGAAGCCCACATGCGCCTCTATTTGTTGGTTGCAGCCGGCCATAAAACTCTGAACTAATCCCGCCATTGCTTCTCTGAGTCTTTTGGTCCTCTGCCTCGTAATTGGCCCTTCTGGTACTTGTAATGCGTCATTTGGTTTGTTGTCTGCCTGGATCATGTCATCCTCTCCCTCTTGAAAAGGATTCGACCTCGAATCTGTACCTGCATCAAAATGAGTTAAGTCAGAAACATTAAATGTAGCAGACACATTATACTTACCTTGTAAATCCAGCTTGTATATATTGTCATTAATCCGTTCCAAAACTTGAAATGGACCATCCCCTCTCGGTTGTAGCTTAGATTTACGTTGTTCAGGAAATCTCTCCTTGCGCATGTGTACCCAAACCCAATCTCCAGGCTGAAATACCACACGCTTTCTTCCCTTATTAGCATGAGAAGCATATTGCTCATTCTTTCGTTGTATTTGCTCTCTTGCTTTCTCATGTATGTGCTTCACCAAATCGGCCTTCCTTTTTCCATCGAGCCCCGCGTGCTCATCAACAGGCAAAGGTAACAAATCCAATGGAGTTAGTGGCTGAAAACCATAAACAATTTCAAAAGGTGAAAATGAAGTAGAAGAATGAATGCTACGATTATATGCAAACTCAATAAATGGCAAACAATCTTCCCAACTCTTCAAATTCTTGCCAACTATAGTGCGCAATAATTGAGATAAAGTCCTATTAACTACCTCTGTTTGTCCGTCAGTCTGTGGATGACATGTGGTAGAATACAATAGTTTGGTGCCTAGTTTAGCCCACAACACCTTCCAAAAATGGCTAAGGAACTTAACATCTCTATCGATACAATACTCCTAGGTATACCATGGAGTCGCACTATGTCTCTGAAAAATAAATCTGCAATGTTTGTAGCATCATCGGTTTTATGACATGCAATGAAATGAGCCATTTTACTAAACCTATCAACTACAACAAAGATTGAATCTCTACCCCTCTTTGTCCTAGGCAAACCTAACACAAAATTCATCGATATATCAACCCAGGGTTCACTAGGTACAGGCAAAGGAGTATACAAACCATGTGGCATTAATTTAGATTTAGCATGCTTACATGTTAGACACTTATCACAAATACACTCAACATCACGTTTCATTTTAGGCCAATAAAAGTGCTCATGTAAAATAGCTAAAGTCTTAGTAATCCCAAAATTCCCCATCAAACCTCCCCCATGCGCTTCTTTCACAAGCAACTCACGCATACTACAAGCAGGAACACACAACATGTTCGTTTTAAATAAGAATCCATCATAAATGTAAAACTTTCCAAAAGATGACTTTGCACAAGTAGCATAAATCTCACCAAAATCAGAATCACACTCATATAATTCCTTAATCAAATCAAATCCCAACATCCGTGCATGCATTGAAGTAAGTAAAACATACCTGCGAGATAATGCATCAGCCACTATGTTTTCTTTACCTTGCTTGTAGCGTATAACATATGGAAATGACTCAACGAATTCCATCCATTTTGCGTGTCGCTTATTCAGCTTACCTTGACCCTTCAAGTGTTTTAATGATTCATGGTCGGTGTGGATCACGAACTCTTTAGGCCACAAGTAGTGCTGCCATGTCTCAAGTGCTCTCACAAGCGCATATAACTCTTTGTCATACGTGGGGTACCTCAAAGCTGCTCCATTCAGCTTCTCACTAAAATAGGCTATTGGCCGCTTTTCTTGCATGAGAACTGCTCCAATACCTAACCCTGATGCGTCGCACTCAATCTCAAATGTCTTCTCGAAGTTGGGTAGTGCTAAAATGGGTGCACTGCATAACTTCGCTTTAAGGTCCTGGAATGCTCGCTCTTGCGCCTCGCCCTATTGAAAACCAACTGTCTTCTTTACTACCTCAGTCAATGGCGCGGCAATGCTACTGAAGTCCTTGACAAATCTCCTATAGAAGCTCGCTAACCCATGAAAGCTTCGGACTTCTGTCACTGTAGTTGGTGTAGGCCATTCCTGAATTGCCTTTACCTTTTCCACATCTACCTCGATGCCATCTGCACTCACAACAAAGCCAAGAAAAACAATTCTATCCATGCAAAATGTGCATTTGTCAGAGTTAGCATACAATTGTTCTTTTCGTAAAACATCAAGTACATGCTCCAAATGCATTACATGCTCATCTACTGTTTTACTATAAACTAAGATGTCATCAAAGTAAACCACAACAAACTTACCTAAAAATGCACGCATAACATGATTCATCAATCTCATAAATGTGCTAGGTGCGTTTGAGAGACCAAATGGCATAACTAACCATTCATACAAGCCATACTTAGTCTTAAATGCAGTTTTCCACTCATCTCCCTCTCTCATGCAAATTTGATGGTATCCACTCTTTAAATCAATCTTACTAAAAATTTTGGAACCATGCAATTCATCCAACATGTCATCTAGCCTAGGAATGGGGTGACGATACTTTACCGTAATATTGTTGATAGCTCGGCAGTCAACGCACATACGCCACGTCCCATCTTTCTTAGGAACTAGAAGCACTGGTACTGCACAAGGACTCATGCTTTCCCTTACATACCCCTTGTCCATCAACTCCCGTACTTGCCTTTGTAGCTCCTTTGTCTCCTCGGGATTGCTCCTATAAGCCGGTCTGTTAGGAATGACTGCTCCAGGTATGAAGTCAATATGGTGTTCAATACCTCTAATGGGTGGAAGCCCACTAGGTATGTCCTCTGTCAGTACGTCACTGTAATCCTGCAAAAGAGATGAAATAGACACAGGAAGCAAATGGTCAGAGTTAGTAAAATAAATATGAGGCTCCTTATAGACTAACAATAACATGAGCTTGCTAGCCTTGAATGTTTTCCTTGCTTCACCCTCACCCATGTAGAAACTCTTTTAACTCTCTCTTTTATTTCCCCCTTACGTTCACTCACACTCCCCTTGGAAACTCCCACGGCCTTGGTCTTATTTTTCTCACCAGATAAACCACTCTCACTAGTCTCACCCAAGGTGGTGTTTCCCTTCGCTCTCTCTTTGTCACGCTCAAGTTGCAACTTAACCTGATCTTCATGGACTTGTGCAGGTGTAAGTGGGTATAATGTAATGGGTTTTCCCTTATGCTGGAAAGAGTACTTGTTCTTGAACCCATCATGAATAACCTTCTTATCAAACTGCCACGGCCTGCCCAAAAGAATATGTCCTGCATGCATCGGTATCACATCACATAGGACATCATGTGTATGGCCCAATGGTAAACCTCAACAGTACCTGCTTTGTCACACTTATCTCCCCACAATCATTTAACCACTGCAACTTGTAAGGCTTCGGGTGTCTCAAGCAACTCAACCCCAATCGCTCAATCAAAGCTGTGCTAGCAACATTAGTACAATTGCCCCCATCTATGATCATACTACACCCCTTGCCATTCACACGGCACCTAGTATGGAATATGTTCTCCCTCTGCTGCACACTCTCATCCTCTACAACAAGTGCACTCAAAGCACACTTGACAACTAAGGATAAGTTATCCAGCGGGTATGCAGCTCCCTCATGGTCACTAGCATCCTCCAACTCTGGCATTTCCTCCTCAACCTCACTATCGATAGAGTACACCTCTCCACTCTTTTTATCAATCACTAAGGTACGCCTATTGGGACATTGTGAAGCATAGTGTCCCATGCCCAAACACTTGAAACATTTGACATCTTTAGTTCTAGCAGCTGCACCCTCAGGTTTTGGTCTAGTTTTGCTCGGTTCCGCAGCCTCTTTACCCTTGGCACTAGGTTCGGCCCTAGGCTTATTAAAGCCTCCACTAAATTCGCCTCTAGGCTTGTCAAAGCCTCCATCTCGCTTCTCATTCGGAACCCATTTCCCTTTCCATGCAGAAGTAGCCTGAGTACCAAATCTGGATGTTGACTTTTTCTTGAGTTGCCTTTCTATCTTGATAGCCATGTGAAGCATATCCTCCAAATCAACATAATGATGCAACTCCACCATGTTTGCAATCTCTCTATTCAAGCCCCCTAGAAACCGTGCCATAGTAGCTTCTGCATCCTCAACTACATTTGCCCTGATCATGGCAACTTCCATCTCTGTGTAATAGTCCTCAACACTTTTGGTCCCCTGATACAGATGTTGTAGTTTCTGATACAACTCCCTATAGTAATGGCTGGGTATAAATCTCTTTCTCATGAGACCCCTAAGTTCTGCCCATGTCTGAACCGGTCTCTCATAGTTTCTCCTCCGAGTAGAGACAAGCTGATCCCACCAAATCATAGCATAATCGGTAACTCAATTGCTGCCAGACTGATCTTCTTCTCGTTTGAGTAGTGATGACAGTTGAAAATCAATTCTATTTTCTTTTCCCATTCCAAATAAGCTTCAGGATCATTCTTGCCTTGGAAAGTTGGTATCTTGATCTTGATGCTACCTAGATCACCATCTATATCTCCTCGCCTACCATATCCTCTCCGATCATAATCCCCTCTTCTGGCATCAAATGCACCTCTATCATCAAACCGTCTATCCTCTCCATTCCTCCTCCTATCAAACCTCCTATTAGGCCTCCTATCATGCCCAGGCTGAAATCTCTCCTCCACATCATCAAAACCATCAGAATCATCAAACTCATTTTCAGCTTCCTCTTCATCTGGTGGTACATACTGTGGTGGTACACGACGAGGTGGTACATTGAGAGGTGGTGGTACATTCTGAGGTGGTGGTACTCTGGGACCGCTACCAGTTTGAATACTCTCGACACTCTTGGACAATCTCTCCAAAGCAGTATTCATATTCTCCATCATATCTGTAAATTTCCTATCCAAAGCCTCAAGCTTTTCATCAGTAGTTAGACCTGCCATCTCAACACTAAACAAACAGATTAGAAATAACAAGAAAGTAAAACAAATATCTAAATCCTCACACTCTCACGTGTTTACACTCGAATGATATCACTCCACTCGTGTTTGCACTCTATTGGCTTTTACCCGATATTGTGCTCACAATCACTGCCTTTTACCACTCTTGAGTTCGTCCTCAATTCAAATGTGAATCACACTCTATCCAAGAATACAAACCAAATGTAGTCCTCAAGCCAGCATGAAACACAAAGGTCTAATAATAATATATAGGACATGTGGAAACAAAATACGAACAGGAATAGCAACGACGAAGACTCAATCAATAATACTTAAACTAGAGTATTAGAAATAAGGAGTAAACAATTAGCACAATGGAAAAAAAAATAAGCATGCAAATTCGCGGTCGTATGCAATTTCGGTAGAAAATTTGGCACCGCTATAGAAATTTTGATGGAATACCCTCCACGGGCACCTAAATGATAATATGGAACAAACTAAATTCAACCAAAAAATGTCACTTTTTTACTCTTTTTTTTTTTTTTTTTTTTTTTTGCTCAAGTGATCACTATCACTCAAGTCCTTTTTTCTTTTTTTTTTTTTTTTTTTTTTGATAACGTCAGATGCTAAATGTGGTTCTGATTTCAGAGGTTGATTTAGGTTCTGATTTCAGAGGCTGGTTTTCAAAGCCTGATTTCAGAGTCTGATGATGGTCTGAATCTAAGGTCTGAATTCAGAGGCTGCTGGTCAGTGTCTGATTTCAGAGTCTGATTTCATAGGTTAAGTTTCAGGGTCTGATCTCAGAGTCTGATTCAATGGTTAAGTTTCAAGGTCTGAACTCAGAGTCTGATTCAATGGTTAAGATTCAAGGTCTGAACTCAGAGTCTGATTTCAGAGGCAGATTTCAAAGGTTACGTTTTAGGTCTGATTTCAGAAGCTAAGATTTCAGGGTCTGATTTCAGACTTCACTTAGTTTCTCAGGGTCTGATTTCACACTTCACTAGGGTTTAGAGACAAAACACACAGCCGCCAAGAACATGCTTATTTCTTAAACATATGCTAAAGAACAAAATGACTATGACGAACTGATATGAAGAACAAAACAGAAGCCCAGAACTGGAAAAGTGATGAAGATGAACTGATATGCAACTGGAATGAACTGATATGCAGAACACACCAATAACAGATCCAGAAATAAACAAAACAAAAAAACAGAATCAAGAACCAACAAGGACTGAAACGAAAATAACAAAGAACAAACACACCAAAAAACAGAATCAAACAATAGGAAAGATAGAAAAATCAGACCTTGGAACCCTGAGCTCTAGATACCAAATGACAAGGAACCCACTTGGATTCGAAATCCAAGCAAACCCCAAGCAACGGACAGAACCCCAAGAACCGCGATTATGATTTTGTAGAAACAAAACCTTTCCAAGGCCACAAAGAAGACCCACAAAGAACTTGCCCTTGAGAACCTTTAAGATGAATCCTTGTAGTGTTTTGCTAGCAATGGAGACGCCACTAAGTTTGCCAAAACTTAGATAAGTCGATTCAAACTTAAAAAGGGGAATCCCTCCCTTACAATAATTCGGCCATAGCCAAAGCTTTAAGCTTTTTGAGTTTACAAATTCGTTTTTTCCCTCAAATGAAGAAGAAAGTAAGCTTAAATATTGTTACAAAAAGAAACCCTAAAGGCATAAAGACAATAATGCCCCTAAAAACGAAATTACACAAATATCAAGTCTTTAAAAGCCTAGAAAGCTTTATTCTAAACTGATTTGGGCCAAGTGAAATGGCTTTGGGCCCTTTCCATCGAAGCCCACATGCGCCTCTATTTGTTGGTTGCAGCCGGCCATAAAACTCTGAACTAATCCCGCCATTGCTTCTCTGAGTCTTTTGGTCCTCTGCCTCGTAATTGGCCCTTCTGGTACTTGTAATGCGTCATTTGGTTTGTTGTCTGCCTGGATCATGTCAGAACGGATCCTGGATCCGTCCAAGTAAAGAAAAGACTCACATCTACCTGATCGTGGAGAAGGACTTGCATTACGAACTGGTTGAGTCATATCCTGGGTTATCGAGGAACTAGACTGAGAATTCTGTAAAGAAAAGAATGATCGCCAATCTCAAATCTCGAAATTGGATGCCTCTTAGGGGGGAAATAGGCTTTAGTGATTAGTCTTGGTGGTGTAGGGTTCAGGGTCTCACCTTGAGGTTCTGGGTTCGAATCCAGGGGGTGCACTTCTTGTAAGAGCCTGGGACAGCCGGTGGTTTTACCTGCGCCGCGGCCCAGAATTGGTGGTTTGGTGGTGCGGTTTCCATCGTTTCCAAAAAAAAATATATATATTGAAAGATCGATTTGAGGAGGAGGTTGAGTAGGGTCTTTCGGTTGAAATCCAGGCAGTCTATCAATGCAATGGAAACCAAGACAATGTCTAGTTTTGTTGGAGGAAGGACGAACTGAACTGAGTATGAAGTAGGTCGTCGAAAGAGGCCTAATAAGAATCATCCTAGATTTTGCCTAGTTATGGAAGAAAATTATATATCCAAAATATTTTCCCTAAAAGAACTTCCGACTTTGTTCATCAAACTTGTTTGCTTCTCTGTTAATTGTTTTGACATCCCTGATGATTAAGGATGACAATAATATTCATATCCCGTGGATATCCAACCATCCATTCAATTGGATTTGGATAGCATCCATCTAATATTTATTGGATAGAGAAATGGAAAAATTTTCAAATATCCAATTGGATATTGGGTGGATAATGGATGGGTATGGATATTAATTTTATATCCAATTAAAAGTAGAGAAATACAAAGTGTCATTAATTTAAAATTTTATTATCAAAAATACCTTTATAACATTATTATAAAAATAAATATGATGATTCCCACCAAAAATTTGATTGTCAGGACGTGCTAATATTTAAAAAGAGAAAAATATAAAATTGACATCGGTGTTAAAATAAAACATGGATGGTAATTTATAGAGCTAGGCCTAGGATTTGTCATGCCTGGCTTAAGCCCAATTGCTTCCTGGCCGAGACTAGCTCGGGTTCATATTCGAGCCGGAGATCAAGCCGGGATCGGTATTGGGACCCAGGTCGAGCTCAAGTTTGAACTCAGGTTGGGCTCAGTGTTAGGATCTGGGACTGGCTCGGTGTCAGGATCGGGTTGGACCTGATCGGGCTCGATATCGGGTCAGACTCAATACCAGGACCAAGATCGTGCTAGGTTCAACGTCGGGAACCGAGCCAGACTTGGGTCGAGCTCGATGTCAAGATCGGGGCTGGGCACGAGTTCAGGCCCAAGTTGGTGCAAGATGGTGCCTGGATCGGACCTAGCTCGATACCGGGACCAGGCGGAGCTCGGTTCTATGATAGATTTCCTAAATTTTAAATTTACCCCTACCAATACTTTTTCATGCAAAAACTCTGCGAAAAATCGTCCATTATTTTTTAATCACTTATTAATTATTTTCTTCAAATTTAACTAATTAAATTAATATATTAGTTAAAATATTTTTTATTATAATAATAAATTATTTAACATTAACATAATTAATAATTGATTCAATTATAATATTTTGCATTTAAACATATGGTAAAATTTGGATATTTGTGGATATATATGTGTGGGAGGGGAGGATATATTCAATATTTAAAATGGAAATGAATATGAATTTATCTATCTTTATATATATATATATATGTCAATTATATATATCCAATTGATAATGGTTACCCCTATTCTGGATGACATTTGGGTTGGGGAACAATCTCGACTAGCTATCTATGGTACAGTTAAACAAATTTTAAACTCCATAAATAATAAATCCTAGAGAAAATTAAAATAAAAAAGGAAATGCACCGTTTCTTTTGGGCACCAATGATTGATGAGTAGAATTTAACTTTTTTATTATTATTAGCATATGGCCCACACTTTATGTGGGTCGAGCATATATTTTAGGTATTAATTTTGTAAATCTTTCGAATTTTGTTGATTTTATAGTTTAAATGAGACAATTGATTTACTTACATGTAATATTTATACTTCATTCGTTTGTCTCTCAGTTCTCGAATAATATTTATAATTCACTCTGCAATGGCTAATAGTCATATTCTACATCATGAAACACAGTAAATAAAAAAAAAATTCATGAAATAAAAAAAAAACTTATAAGAATAATTCAAAATAAAATAACAAATAACAATCGACCCGAAATCCAAAAAATTGGTTAGGTTTTGTGGGCAGCTATTATTTAGGTTTCTTATTTTAATATGAAATTATATTTTTATATTATAATATGTTTTTTATTTTAATAATTTATTATTTATTTTTATAATTTTATAATAAAAATATTAATTGTAAAGATTATATGCCAAGTATATTTTTTATTTTAATAGAATATTATAGTATATATTCTTGTTATAATATTAATAGGTAATAATAAAATAATTGTAGATATTTGGTGTTATGTGATTATATTAGAAATGTAAAAATTGTTTAACTCTGTGTGTATATGTGTGTGTATATATATATATATATATACTAGATTATCTGTGATATTATTCAAAAATTAATGGGATAATATAATATATTTTCTTGTTATAATAGAGTTTTTATTTAATAGATTTATTAATTTAATAGTGTTTTTTTAATTGTATTAAGATAGTATAATATGTTTTCTTATTATAATATAGTTCTTATAAAGTTATAATGTGTATTTGTATTGTAATATGATAATATAATATGTTTTTTAATATGAAGCCGCCACGTGACGCGATGATGAGGTTTAAAAATGTTATAATAGAATTCTAATAAAATTATAATATCTATTTTTTTGTAATATGATATTTATTTAATAAATTTATCAATTTAATTTTATAACTTTAATATGAATTTATCACATGACGGGATAAGGAGGTTTAAAGTATTTAACTTTTATATATATAAATTTTAATTTAGTCTAATAACAACCTAAACTCCGCCGGAGTTCAAACACCATAGCTCTTTTTTTTCAACACACGAAATTTTACTAAAATGATTCAAAAATATGGCTTTGAGTTTCTCAACCCTTTCTCATATAAGTCAACTCTATTTCTTGGTGAGGACAGAAAAGGAATATAATTCAGCGTTAGTGTATCCTTGACATGGTAAAAATCATTATTTAGGTGCAGCAATACTTTATTCAAATGGTGTACAACAAGTAATTGAAATACAGGAGTCTATTTAAACATTTTATTGAGATTGTGAATCTATTAAGAACTAGTAAATGAAGCTGTACCTGAGCATGTAGCGCCGCTTTAAAATTGCTTGGGAAATTGAGAATGTTGCCATATAAGGGATGAAGATGAAAGATTAGAATTACATACATTTAGGGAATGGGTATTTAAGTTTATTTGAGGAGGCCTCTCATGTACATGTGAATGGGAAATTTCCAATTTTTTGATCTTATAAAGATGCAACATGAGAGCTAGGATTTAACAAAAAGAAGCAAGAAGAGGAATTTGAAAAGGAACTTTGAAGATTGGAACATGGTTCCGGCCAGACGACCTCTGAGGAACCTATCACATTGGAACAAAACCAGGAGGCAGAGGATTTGGAATTGATGGAAAAAGTGATATTGGATAGACAAAAAGATGTGAATGGAGATTCAAAGATACCTGTAAAATTCCCAGCAACATTTATATTTTCCCCGACCACATTCTTAAAGGTGATGCCAGTAACAATCGGTAGTGCTTTTGGATCAAATTTGTCATCTGGGTGTGAGCCAAAGTCACCTATAGCTCCAAGTGCCAAATGAACATTCTCCAGTTCGACATCTAATGCAAGAATGTCTTTGATATAACCACCTCTGCCTTTAATCGTTTTGAGATTGATGCCAATGAGTGATTTGTGAAGGTGAAGGTGTTCAACTAGTATGTCGGAGATACCACCGGACATCTGACTGCCAAATGCTAGGCCAGAGCCCGAAGAAGACTGTAGACGAACCCCCCGGATGTGAACTTTGGTGGTAGGTTTGCCATAGGAAATTCCATACTCATCCCAGCCACTCTTCAGAGCAATTGCATCATAACTCATGCTGATGTTGCTGTTCTCAATGCAAACATGATCAGAAGAATCTGGAAGTATGAGGTAAAAGGGTAAAAGGGTAATTCCCTTATTGGTCCGGATCATTAATACCGACCCGACCACATGAGTCAGGGGCCGAGCACTTAAGATCGTTAACCCGACCACTTAAAGATTGGATGACCGGGCAATTATCAGGTCGACAACAGCACTCTCAGTACAAAAAACTATTGTGACCGACCTCATGAAGACCGACCATATAGCGAGGCGTGCTCCAGAAGATAACACCCTATCATTGTGGATAAGATGACAAGTTATCCTATTTTCATGAGGAAAACTGGTGAGTTAATATCCTAATAGGATAAATGAAGTAAATGTAGTTTTGATTAGGAATCCTTATGGGAAAAGGGAACAGTTTTGACTAGGAATCCTTATGGGAAATGAAATTGTTTCAACTAGGAAATTCTTGTACAAATAGGAATATGATTTCTACACTATTATAAATAGGAGGGTAGAGCATAGGTAAAGGGGTAACAAGTTGAAGGTTAAAAGTTGAGATCAGAATCATCAAGCTCTGACTTGTAAACACAAAAAAGATCTGAGAAGCGTGTTTGAGTAATAAAAGTATCATCCTTTTTGTGCCCGTGGACGTAGGTCGGACCAAGATCCGCCGAACCACGTTAAATCTCCTTGTCAATTGGCGTATTTATCTGTCTTTTGCTAAGTTTGCCTTTGGTCCCCCATAACCAAACAAATTCACTATTGAGGGAGGATTTCCTCGGGAGTGATATTCCAATATTACCCTGAGATCAAAATCAGCCGTCAACAGTTGGCGCCGTCTGTGGGGAATCGAACAAAAAGCAACTCGCGTAGTGAGACGATGGCGGAAGGCGGAAACCACCAATCATCAGGGAGCTCGGCTGCAGATTGGATGGAGAAAATGGAGGAAAATATGAGGAAAGATAGGGAGGAAAATCAAATCCTTCTGAAATCCATGATGAACAAACTGAAGAGAATGGAGGAAACGAACAACGAAAGACCCGAAGTCGGAACCAGTCGAAGAAGAGGTGAAAAAGCAGATGGAAAAAGGGTCGCCGATGTGAGTGATGACGATGAACCGATGAGGAAGGGTCCCTACGGGATGAGGTCCGTAGTGGTAGAAAAAGATTTACAAACGGAGGATACGTGGGAAGAAGAAGAGGGGAGACAATCACCATATTCTTCCTATGATAGCCCCCGCGACACCAGAAGGGGAAATATGAAGCATAGTGAAACTGGACGGGAAGTCTCAGGTCATAAGGAACGCCACACCCGTGGTGACAGACGCGAAGGACCGCGGAGGAGGCAGCAGCATAGTGACACAGATGGCAGTATAAAGTCTTGGTTAAGAAAAGAAATGGCCAAGTGGGGAGTAAACCCCAAAACTGATACATCAGATGCTCGGGATGACGAAGTTGAATCTCCCTTCACAGAAGAAATAAGGTCGGCAAAATTCCCAAAAAGATTCAGCATGCCGACCATGACACCATACAAGGGCCATACCGATCCCAAAACCCACATTGAAGGTTTCGTCCTACTAATGGAGGTGCAAGGGGTAACAGGGGACGCCATCTGCAAAGTGTTCCCCCTAACTCTGGCCGGACCGGCCATTCTATGGTATAGAAGCCTAGCCCCAAGGAGAATCAGCACTTCGCACAACTGAGGAAGTCATTCATACGACACTTCAAAGGGGCATGCGTCCCAAAGAAAATGGTGGGAGAATTGAGACTGATGAAGCAGGGGGATGATGAGCCCCTGAGGAATTTTATTGAAAGGTACCACAATTTGGTGCTCGAGGTCGGAGCGTACGAGTCATCGGAAGCGCTAGAAAGTCTCAAGGGAGGTCTGAAGGTCGGGAAGTTGTGGACTCACTTGAGGATTCAAGACGTATCGGATTATGCCACTGCCCTGGAGTTGGCCAGGAAGTTTATCTTAATAGAGGAGGAGAAAAAGATTGTCCGGGGAGTAGACACCTGAAAGGCTAAGATACTCAGGTCAGACAATCAGTGGGATTCGATCAGAAATTTGAGGAGATCGGTCCCGGAGCAGAAGAAACTCAGACCGACACCTCCGAGTAGTAATGTTCAAGAGATAAAGTCACCTGTCCAAGTCAACCGTGTCTCGGGAAGGACAATATACACCCCCCTGAACAAACCTATGACCCAGATAGTTCGGGAAATCCAGGACAAATGTCTGTTGGCCGAGCCTAATTTGAGAAGGTTCCCGATTGAGGAGGGAAATAGTAGGACTTACTGTATCTACCATAACGTAAGGGGACATGCCACGAATGGGTGCAGAGACCTGCGGGAGCAGGTGGAAGACTTGGTGAAAGAAGGCTATCTCAGTGAGTACATAGACCATTCTGTTTTTGAGGTCGACCAAAGTTGATAGCGGAAGTCATCCGGTCGGATGCATGGAATGCTGAGATGCAGAGATGATGTATTAAGAAGAGTCTTACTTGTAGTGACCTTTGTAGAGTTGCAAGAAAGACAACGGATCCCAAAAATGTGAGTAAGACCTCTTCTGTCTTAGGCTGACATTTATTTATGCTTGTTTGTTGTGGTCCACACAATAGTTTTGATATTTGTTTTACGGCTTGGGTCTGCTCTTGTACCGCCGAGTCCGTTTTGTTGATATATGTTTTACGGCTCGGGTCTGCTCTTGTACCGCCGAGACCGATGTTTCTTTCCGACTCGGGTCTGCTCTTGTACCGCCGAGATCGATGTTTCTTCCTGGCTCGGGTCTGCTCTTGTACCGCCGAGATCGATGTTTCTTCCTGGCTCGGGTCTGCTCTTGTACCGCCGAGACCGATGTTTATTTCCGGCTCGGGTCTGCTCTTGTACCGCCGAGACCGATGTTTCTTTCCGACTCGGGTCTGCTCTTGTACCGCCGAGATCGATGTTTCTTCATGGCTCGGGTCTGCTCTTGTACCGCTGAGGCCGATGTTTATTCGGCTCGGGGCTGGATTTCGTTCCGCCGAGGCCGCTTGTTATTCGGCTCGGGGCTGGATTTCGTTCCGCCGAGGCCACTTGTTTATTCGGCTCGGGCTGGATTTCGTTCCGCCGAGGCCGCTTGGTTATTCGGCTCGGGGCTGGATTTCGTTCTGCCGAGGCCACTTGTTTATTCGGCTCGGGGCTGGATTTCGTTCCGCCGAGGCCGCTTGGTTATTCGGCTCGGGGCTGGATTTCGTTCCGCCGAGGCCGCTTGTTTATTCGGCTCGGGCTGGATTTCGTTCCGCCGAGGCCGCTTGGTTATTCGGCTCGGGGCTGGATTTCGTTCCGCCGAGGCCGCTTGTTTATTCGGCTCGGGGCTGGATTTCGTTCCGCCGAGGCCGCTTGTTTATTCGGCTCGGGCTGGATTTCGTTCCGCAGAGGCCGCTTGGTTATTCGGCTCGGGGCTGGATTTCGTTCCGCCGAGGCCACTTGTTTATTCGGCTCGGGCCTGGATTTCGTTCCGCCGAGGCCGCTTGGTTATTCGGCTCGGGGCGTGGATTTATTTCGTCCGCCGAGGCCACTTGTTTATTCGGCTCGGGGCTGGATTTCGTTCCGCCGAGGCCACTTGTTTATTCGGCTCGGGGCTAGATTTCGTTCCGCCGAGACCGCTTGGTTAATCGGCTCGGATCTGGATTTTATTCCATCGAGGCCTTATGGTTTATTCAGCTCGGGGTCGGGTTACGTCCCATCGAGTCGGCTTCTTTGGACTGGGGATGTAATATTCCCCCAGAGCCAAGTCTTTCTTTCAGCTCGGGGTCGGGTTACGTCCCACCGAGTCGGCTTCTTTGGACTGGGGATGTAGCATTCCCCCAGAGCTAAGTCTTTCTTCAGCTCGGGGTCGGGATACGTCCCACCGAGAGACTTATCATCGGCATGGGATCGAAGCATCTCCCACATGGTCGGCCCTCTATTGGTCTGGGGAGGTAACATTCCCCCAGAGCCAAATGTTCTTCTCAGCTTGGGATCGGGTTACGTCCCACCGAGTCGATCGTCATCAGCATAAGGGCAAAACATTTTCTCCACGGGTAGATATCGGGATCCTCGTTGACTGAGCACATGAAGGTGGCAGGAATGACCAGATTTGCAGCCAATGCGTTTTTCTCTATGATTTCTGGAGCGACCACCAGCAAGGCGATCAGCACACCATCTTTTTATAGTTCCCGGCACCAACTTGTATACTCGTTGGAACCGAGAACTAGGGGACAGATGTTGATGGTGTTTTCCGGGCACTATGTCATTTAGCAGCACGACAGGGGTAAAAGGGTAATTCCCTTATTGGTCCGGATCATTAATACCGACCCGACCACATGAGTCAGGGGCCGAGCACTTAAGATCGTTAACCCGACCACTTAAAGATTGGATGACCGGGCAATTATCAGGTCGACAACAGCACTCTCAGTACAAAAAACTATTGTGACCGACCTCATGAAGACCGACCATATAGCGAGGCGTGCTCCAGAAGATAACACCCTATCATTGTGGATAAGATGACAAGTTATCCTATTTTCATGAGGAAAACTGGTGAGTTAATATCCTAATAGGATAAATGAAGTAAATGTAGTTTTGATTAGGAATCCTTATGGGAAAAGGGAACAGTTTTGACTAGGAATCCTTATGGGAAATGAAATTGTTTCAACTAGGAAATTCTTGTACAAATAGGAATATGATTTCTACACTATTATAAATAGGAGGGTAGAGCATAGGTAAATGGGGTAACAAGTTGAAGGTTAAAAGTTGAGATCAGAATCATCAAGCTCTGACTTGTAAACACAAAAAAGATCTGAGAAGCGTGTTTGAGTAATAAAAGTATCATCCTTTTTGTGCCCGTGGACGTAGGTCGGACCAAGATCCGCCGAACCACGTTAAATCTCCTTGTCAATTGGCGTATTTATCTGTCTTTTGCTAAGTTTGCCTTTGGTCCCCCATAACCAAACAAATTCACTATTGAGGGAGGATTTCCTCGGGAGTGATATTCCAATATTACCCTGAGATCAAAATCAGCCGTCAACAGGTTTGCCATAGGAAATTCCATACTCATCCCAGCCACTCTTCAGAGCAATTGCATCATAACTCATGCTGATGTTGCTGTTCTCAATGCAAACATGATCAGAAGAATCTGGAAGTAAAAAAGAAATGTTTTGTTATATGAGGGTAGCAAAGGTCATTATTTAATTTCCATTCCAGTTAAATAACTAAAGAGATATGCTAATTGAAAAAGATGGGAATTATATTTCTAACTCAAAATGAGAATACAAGATGGAGGATTAATTTACTTTGTTCTGCATTTGACTTGTATCTATAGGCATGTAACAAGCATTTAAACATATCAAATTTTCAACAAACCTGGGACTACACCACAAGTGTAAGGAGATTCTGGTGGAGCATGAGCTGTTATATTCTGAACTTGGACATTACTGCATATATACAATCAAGGTATATTATCAATTCATCATTCAGATCTCTACCTCTCATATATTAGACTAAATATGAATACTTGATTTTGAAAGATTAGGAAAGTAAGAAATGAGCCAAGCAATAGAAAGCTACAAGTACCTGCAATATACTGGATGGATGTTCCAGGCAGGGGAATTTAAGAAGGTTAAGTTTGAAATAGTAACATCATTGCAACTTATAAACTCCACAAGATGTGGACGGCTGTGATTTAATTTGTGAGAATTGAACAGCTCCCACCAGACAGCACCCTGCCCATCAATAGTTCCATTATTACCTGGTACAATTGAATGTGAGCATGAGAAAAAGGCAAACATCAAAAGCCTACAAAGAAAACAAAGTTTGCAGATAAACTGGAAATGGAGAGATGAAATCCATGCCTGTTATCACAACGTCAGTTAAGTTATGTCCGTTCATCAAGCTATGATATCTCCTGCCTGGCAATTCAATCCCCCCACCATAAGATGGAAGGGGTTCAACTACTTCCCAACGCGTATAGTCCTGTAAAAGCTATAACAGTAGCTTAATATCTGAACATTCACCCCGAGTTCTCTTCTTTTCAACAAAATTACTTAAATTAAGCAAAGTTTAGCTTCTTTTCTTTTTCCTTTTTATTGTCGTCTATGTGGCTCTAAGTATTGTAGAAAATTATACAAATGCTAAGTTTCAATTAGTTTTACATGTGTGAACTAGACAAAATTTTCTAAGAGACAAGAAACAAATGTTCAGCTAAGCACCTGCGATGCAAGAACAGTAGCACCTCTTTCGAGGAAGAGTGTGAGGTGGCTAGTAAGGTTAAAGCTCTGAGTAAGCCACTTGCCCGGTGGAACATAGAGCTGAGCACCACCCTTATCAGCAAAGGACTTGAGATAGAAGATGGCATTTTGAAAGGCAACTGTGTTGAGTTTTTTGCCATCTCCGACTGCCCCAAATTCTAAAATGGACACACTGTGAGGTCTCGGTTCCAAAGGCCTAGCATATTTACAATGCCCCTCACTTTCTTGCAGATTATTTTCAAGAGCCCCACTTAATGCTAGAATCAAAAGCAAAACCACCTGAAAATAAATTAACAAAAGAAAAAGGTATAAAAACCAACAATAGAAATTGCAAATGTAATCTACAAATTGAAATAGTTCCCGTCTGTAATGTAATTCTTGAAATTCACTGAAGAAAACTAAAGGGAAATTGAAAGCCAGAGCAGAGAATACTAAAAAGAATTAAACTATACATGTTTGATACAAATTAACAAACTATAAAACCATGCTTCCTAATAAGTTAAACATATTTGATACAAATTAACAAAGTTGATAGTTGTGATCCAAGAGAATTAAATAAATGAAAGAACAGCAAAAGTTAACTGGGCCATTGATTTGGTACAAATAAACACTATAAGATGCACTCCTAAGGATCCACGTAACTGCAGATTCCCTAACACAATTAAACCTGCGCAAATAACAATATCATACACCACAAAAACTGGCATCATTTTACGTAATATATAAACAAAAAAAAAACAAAAAAAATACACAGAGAATTTTTAAAGATTAAATTTTCAAACACCCAGATAATAAAAATTCATGTAGCAAATGAAACAAACGTTAAATATGCAACCAACGTACTTACTAGCCCCTTCATGAGTCTTTAGTAATTCCTTTGACACCAGCCCGGCCGCTCAAAAGACCAGGAAAAAAAAAAAAAAAGAACTTTGTAAATGAAAACAAGTATGAACTGAAGAAGAAGAGGAGATAAATATTAACGAAGATTTGAGTATATAATGCGAACGGAGTACAAAACATCAACTAAAAAAACCAAAGTTAGCTCTTTTTACTTATCAAATATATAAAAATTCAAAGTTGGAAAGTGCACGTATCTTGATTCTATAGAATTCTCCAAATCTTGAGCAACCATTTATACAATAATTAATATTACAACGATCAAAATCAAATTCAAGGCTTTATATTTTTGGCCCAGAATGGCATTAACAATAGTTTGTGATTCTGTAATTTGGAGAATTTACAGCATAGTAGCCGAAGGAATCATATGTGGGCGAATTAGGGACCTTGAAATGTTGTTGCTCTCATGGGACCCTTGATTAATGGTGTATCAAAATTGCCTGGCTGACATCACTTACTTGTCATATCATATCTTATTTTCTTCTCATCATGATCTTTTGTTTGTTTCACAAATTTAGACTATGTTTGGATGGATGGATGGAATAAGATAAAATGAAAAAGAAAATATTAAAATTTATTATTTGGATTGATACAATGGGATGAAATGGAGTGGAAGTGGATGAAAAAAAATGTAATAAAAAAGCACATTGAGTTATTGAAAATGAGCCATCAAAATTAAGGGTTCGGGATACAACGTAACTTTAAAAAATATAAAGGCAAATTTGCCATTTGAAAAATTAACATTAAAATATTTATTTTTTTAGAATCTAAAAGGGCACAATTATCTTTAAAATATATTTAGTTACATTTCATTTCATTACTATTTAATTCATCAAATAATATTTTAGAACATTACATTATAAACCTCTCTTTTTTCCCAAACAAGATTATGATATATTACACTTCATTCTTTCATTTTCTTTACATTCCATTGTAAACCATCTCATTCCATCAATCCAAACATTGCCTTAGAGATGACAATGGGGAGTGGAGGGGGTGAGAGAGAATCGACATCCTCATATTCATCCCCGATAATCTTTAGATGTCATTGTCCCATCGTAATTGTTTTATGGGAGGGGATGACGATCTCCGAATAATAAAAGGGGATCCCCGAGGGGACCCGAACTCCGAATAATAAATAAATTTTTCTTAAAATAAATTTAAGTCATTGAAAAATATATTAGTTGAACTATTATTTTATCCAAAAATCAAGCATACATATTCAAAAAATTGATCATATCTATTACACAAATCACAACTTAAATAGAAAATTGAAATTCGTATTTTCTATCTTTTTGTTGGTCCGTAAGTTAATAAAATGATGGATCCTTCATTAAAAATTAATTATATATATAATTATTTCGTTTAAGCCTTTATACTATTTATAATTTAGATATTTTTGTAAATATTAAGATATTTTTTATTTACATCTATATAAAATTGTAATTAGAAATTTGAATATATTTATTAAAAAATTAAAAATAAATAAATTAAAATTAAAATGGATAATGGGGAGGAGATTTGATTTTACCTAATCCCCGTCCATTCCCCGAATAAGAAATGGGTATTAAATTTTATCCGTCCATGTCCCCGACGTTAATTTTTTCAATTTTTCATATTTGATCCCCTCTTCAATTGGGAGGGTCCACAAGAACCCCCGGCCTCTTGGGGATTTCTGTCATCCCTACTCAATTTATTGAAAAATATTTGGGTATTAATTAAAAATTAATAAGAATTGATATTTATTGAGGAAAAAAATTTCCAAACTCTTCTCTTAAAATTCTCTAAAAATTATTAAAACTCATTTATTTATGATAAAAAAACTAAATAATCATAAAGTTAATATAGACGACTAAAATACCTAAAGAAAAATAAAAAGATGAGTATTTCTATAAATCGGATAATTTTCAAAAATCAAAATTGATAATTAATCGGACTAAAATAATCGATTTTTAGCGGAACACTAAATCGGCAATTTTCAGCCAAACCCAATCAGCTAGAAATTGCCGATTAAGCGATGAGATACTTAAACTACTTAAGTTTGCGGAGAAAGACTTGGATTCACCTGTCTAATTCTGTTTTATCAATTGGTAGAGCATATGTGGCTATGTGATTTTTATAATATTTTTTATATTTAAATTAAAATTTTATGAAATTCACTGAATCGTTGGATCCATAGACCTCTTACTATATATGTCATTATAGTGCACCAGACACATTCAAGTCTCTCTTATTTGTGTAGTGAATTTATTCTCGATTAGTACGGTGTGTTTAGAAAATGGGAAAAAAAAAGGGTTTGGATGATTGACAATTTTATCCTTCTTCCGAAGCTGACATTGTATGATGAGTAAGGATATAGAAAATAAACTAGAACTAAATAAGAGCAAAATCATCATAAAAATAATATCGTTTTAATGTTTTTATATTATATTATTTTTATTTACCATGCAAACTATATGTGTTTTATAACAATTTTATCTCAATGTAATTTTGTTTTAATTCATTATTTTCCTATCATGATAAGCACGAGGTATGGGACATTCTAAATTATACGACAAAAATATCCTTGGAAGTAGACCCGGCCACGGTTCCGGTTCCAGAATCGAACCGGAAGGCGACCGGTTCGGTTGGATTGATGCATCATTTACCATGCAAAAAAGACTTATTGCATTTAGAGTTTTTGATGACCCACATACTGCACATAATATTTATAGAATGATGAAAGTAATTTTTGATGAATATGGTTTAGTAGAAAAAATTTTAACAATTGGATTTGATAATGCATCTGCAAATACTGCATCCATTCATGATTTAAAATCCTTATGTGAACCAAATTTAGGGGGTCGATTTTTTCATATTCGTTGTACATGTCATGTCCTTAACATATGTGTGCAAGACGGACTAAAATTATTATCACCTTTCCTTGATCCAATTAAAACGGCACTTAACTGTATTTGGTCATATTCTCAAGTTAGGAGAGAATGGACCAAGTTTTGTAAAATAAATGGTATTAAACCGATTAAATTTTCAAGAGATGTTCCAACACGTTGGAATTCTACTTATTTTCTTTTATGTCAAGCATTTCAATACAAAGATGCATTATGTAGTTTTTTTTCTCAACATGTTCAAAATATCACACTTTATCCTAGTCAATGGGATATTTGTGAAATTTTTTTAGAAATTTTAAGAGTTTTTAATGATGCTACTTTAGTTTTTAGCGGTGTTTATTATCCTACAGCACATTTATTTCTTCTTGAGAGTTTGAATATTGTTGGCACTCTCGATGAGCATGTTGACAGTGACGACCCTAATGATATTGTTTTGCTCGAAGCCATTACTGCTATGAAGGTAAAATGATTGAATTATTTTAGAGAAATTCCTTTACTTTATCTTATTGCTGCTGTTTTTGATCCTAGATTTAAATTAGAAGGTTTGAATGGTGGTTTACAAGCTTACTATGGTTATTTAGGAATATTAGATGATGTTGATATTACGAGCATAATGACGAAATTAAGAAGTGATTTAATTATTTTATTTAATGATTATATTGTAAGATATAACTTAGGAACATTAGGTCAATCTAGTAGTAGCGAACCGGTAATTCAAACAAGACTTAGCGCAGGGGATCGTTGGTTATTGCAACGAAATAAAAAATCTAGGGATACGACAACTAATAACCCTGAATTAGATAATTATTTATCTACAAATTTTGAGTTTTCTAATGAAAGTTTATGCAGTAAAAATTTTAAAATCCTTGAATGGTGGAACCGGCATCAAAATATATATCATGTTTTATCTATTATTGCTAAAGAGATCTTGGCATCACCTATTTCCACCGTTGCGGTTGAGCAAGCCTTCAGCTTGGGAGGTAATATATTGGAAGCTAGACGATCTTCATTACATCCAAGCACTCTAGAAGCAACATCTTGTGTGGATGATTGGACTCGAGCTGATCTGAGACAACAAGAAGATGCCCCCAATGATTTTGAAGATTTGTTCGATAATGCTTCTGCAACAAGTGCAAGCGGAACCGGAGCCGAAGGATCAACTGATAATGATGATTGATAATTGTAAAATTATAATTTACAAAGGGGATATGTCTTAACTTGTAATGGAACTACGTGAGCTTTGATTCCTCTCACCCTTGGAGGATACGTAGGCAACTTAAATTTTTAAAAATTTAAGCTCAAGCTCTTCAATGTAATAATTTTTTTTATTTATAAAATTAATCTCATTTATTTTAATTAATTTTCAAAAAAAAAAAAAAGTTTTGGAACTGAACCGAACCGGTCGGTTCCGGTTCGGTTTAAGGTTCCGATTCCACTTAAGTGTGGAACCGGAACCGAACCGGACTTCCGGATCCACACTTGTGGAACCGGACTTCCGGATCCACACTTGTGGAACCGGAAACCGGCCGGTTCGGTTCGGTTCCGAACCGCCGGCCGGGTCTAGTTGGAAGAAGATGATAATTACCTGGAAAGCCCTGCGGCGCCAAAGTTGAGGCGGTAAAAGCCAGCTGTCGCACGCGGTCTTAATTTTAATTTTTAAGCCGTTCATTGAAACGGCAGCTCCATCGTGCGAATTGTGAATGTTTTTCGACACCAAATTAATTTGAAGACAAATGAAATGCACACGGCATCATAATAATTTATTAATTTTAGTCTTGTGGGCAAACTATATAATTCGCCAACGGTTTGGATCCACATGCAAGTGCTGACTGCCGTGATTATCATGTCACGTGATGCTTTACTTGGTACAAGTGTCCATGAATGTTAAATCAGAGTGTTGAGCCATCGTATGTACGTTAAGGAGCCATTTTTGTGGAGAACAAACTCGATGGACCCCATATCACACTAACTACCGCGTCATTAATTAGATAGTCATGTTACAGCTGTTGCACGACGTATTTCGGATACAGATAATTAAATAAGACTAAGGCAAGAACAAGCCAAAAAAAAAAAAAAACGATTTAATGTGAACACTTGCATGCAAATGTTCAGTGACACTTCTGTTGATAGTTATTAATATTGGAAAACAACTTAATATAGTGACATGTGTCTCAGGATGACCCACTTAAGGATTAAGAAAGATCATATAGAATGAGAGGTAAAATGGAAGGTTCTAGGTTTTAGGGTTAACGCGTAAATATTCATGTGATTGAAATTTAAAATTTTCTTTCAAAATCATTTTAAAGATCGTGATTATGTAATTGTGTTGATGTAAACAAATATATTATTAAATAAATCTATATTAATTTTAACATGCATGCAACAAATTTTATTTATCTAATATAAATAATATTTACTAATAATAAAACATATTTTGATGTGTTTATTATCTTTCTTGAGCCTTTTGAATATCCTCCTTGATTTTTACCTCGTAATAGTGCACCAAACATTGCACTTCTAGTTGACACACTAACACTCCTCTACGAACAAATCGTTCCCACTTTTGAAAAAAAAAAAAATCATTTTCTTTTCTAGGATGTTGAAGTTTTTTTGGAATAATCAATCTTCAATTGCATATATTTCAAAAAATATATATATTTGCGTATGTGTGTATATATATACACACTAATATTCTTGCGAAACAATAAAATTGTTTATATAGTGAAAGCTTCAATATATATATTCTTATGCGGCAACGTCAATTTCAATTGTTTATATATATATATATTAGGATTTGTTTTAATTATATCCCAATACAATAAAGTCAATCCAATATCTCTCCAAATCAAATTTGGTTTCTTGAAGATTCTTTTCAAAATAAAATTAGGATACTTAATCAAATTATTTCGCATTTATTTGGTTATTTATCTTTTTGTCTATTTATCGTTATTTTATTATTTTGCCTTTTATTTTATTTGTTCATGTTGGTGATTGTCCGCATATGCATGATGATATTTTTTTTATGTCTGTTTACATTGCATCAATGAATATATATGTTATTATCCTTTGTGGTATATCGGATGGAAACCCAGACGTAAATTCCATAGCCGAATTCGAATGAACGGTAGTGCGGTTTGTACTTGGGATACAAATCCACGTGCCACTCGGGAAATACTCATATATGTGAGATTAACCCCTTTTTTTGTTTGCTATTTATTTATTGACGCTTTTTTCTGCTTTTGACTATTTATTATAATTTTCGTTATCGCATCTCGTATTTCTTTATTTAATATGCTTTTGGAACTATGTTATTGCTTTTATTATTTCTATTAATGTTTATGGGTGTGCAAATTTGTGTTTATTGAATTATCTTGCATGAACTGCATAAGACTTGGCTTACTATACCATTGTGTGAACCCGTCCATTTACCGGCATAAGTAAGGGACATTTAGAACCTAACAATTTGAGGTCTTCCCTTGCGAGGGGGTGAGTGCGGCCTTAAATCTTTCCCAGTTCACACGGGGTGGCGACTCATTTATTCTCCGGTTTAGTCCCTCACGGGCTACTCCGTACTCTCTACGGGCTGTGAGCCCAACAATGTCGTGGTCCGAACATCATAGGCATAGCGGTAAACCTCGCTTCGCTCCTACAGATGGCGACTCCACTAGGGATAGAGAATCGGCCCCGAAACAATGCATTGTATTGTCCGTGGCTTTGGCTTTGGTTAACCAAGTCTCATATATTTTGCATACTCTTCTTACCCCGATGGTGTCATGTATCGTGAAGTCGCTTTCACTCAAGGCGGCAGATCGTTATGTGATGATAACCATCACTCGTTGGCACGTACCATAGGGTATAAAAAAGGCACGCTCACTTGGTCGCTCGAACCCTTGAGTGGGGGACCTAGTTGGGGGCAACCTTTCGCCGATGAGAGCCTTCATTTATATCCTTGTAAGCCCATATTCGAACCACAATTATATGTCCTATAGAAGTTACCCCCATGCTTGTGTTTGGGACCATTATCATTTGGATCCATTTGGGCTTCTCGTCATAGGATACGAACTTTTTGGTCCACTTAAATTGGGACGAGTTTGTATCTTATGATGATGAGCGAAAAGTTTTCAAATGATGATGGACCACCTTATCGCAAAAGTGTAAACTTGTTAGGCCTTTTCAACGGGACAAGTTTACACCTCGCGATATCTGATTGAACGCTTTTAAAATGATAACAGGCCAACTTGTATGAAAACCTTGATGGGCTTAGAAGGTCCAAACATGATCCGAATATGCCAGATGCATGAGTCTGATATCCGCATTGGCTTTCATCCAGGAAGGGTACGTCTTGTTATGGCATATTTGTATACTTTTAGATATCTCCAAGTCCATCCCCGCCAACCATGATTACCGAGGGCCCAATTCTTCATTTATAGACAATGGCACGATCCCCATAATAGGCTTAGTTAATATTGTAAATGGGCGGTCTTTGTCTTTTACTGATGAAGAGGGACTGAAGTAGCCAAGGTTCACTTCTGTAGCTTAAGAGAGAACGATTTTTTGTACCCCACATTGGTGCATAAAAAGAGCCAAACCTAGGCATAAATGGACTTACCACGAGTGTGGAGGAATAAGATCAGAAGGATATATGCTGTTTTGATAACCTCATGCATCGCATGCATACACGCATCACGCTAACCCCTTTGTCTTAACAGCCATCATAGATATCTGTTGGGTTAGAGAAGAAGGATGACTTGTCAAAAAAGAGGTTAGCAAGCATGGATGCGTCAGAAAGCGAAGGTTCCTGCATGGATCAATTGGAGACCAACATCACCAAAGTTACCGAGCAACTACAAGCTTTGACCAACGATGTGGCTAGTCTGACAGTACCCCGCATAATGGGAGTAGAAAACAATGAGAGGCATGAGGAGCCCCCGAATAGGGTAAGAAAGAAGAAATCCCTATTTTTGATGATGACATGGCTGAATATGCCGCGGGAAGAATAGCCGGGTCTCAGGCAGAGCTACAGAAACTCAGAGAACAAATAGAGTCAGTTACCCGCAAGATGAAGGGAAAACATGAAGATCTGTTAGACTATGATGCGATGACTTTCGAAGAAACTGCCTTCTCAGTTTAAGATGTATGACATGGCCAGTTCAACGGAAACAGAGATCCTAGGGTTCATCTTCGAAATATGTTTCAGTGATGAGTTTAGTGGGTTTTTCAAAGTGCCAGGTGCAGAAGATGTTCGGGATTTCACTGGAAGGGGCACCCGTAGTATGGTATCATGGCCTAGAGAAAAATGTCAGGGATGACTGGAGGGCATTAGCGGAGGCCTTCTGAACCAATGTCACAGACCTGGAGATAGACTTGTCACTCCATGACCTAGAAAACACCAAGCAGAAGTTAGAAGAGAAGTTAGAAGAGAGCTTCAAGCTCACTCCTGCTGAGGTCGCCGCTATCAGAAACAGATGATTCTCCAATTTTGGTAAACCTTTGTCAAAGGTGTTTGAAAAGCTGAAGAGGCAAGGAATCCTAAAACCCTTAGAGCCTAAACCACTTCTAAACCCTGTGCCACACTACTTCGACCTAAACCTATACTGTCACTACCATCACCAAAAAGGCCAAGAAACTGACAACTGCGCCCGCCTCAGGCATGAGATCCAAGACCTCATTGACACCCAAAAATACCCGACCTGGAAAAAGAACAACCCCAACACACGAAGAAACCATCTACCCAATACCACTCCGTTCCACCACCCACCTACATGATCAACTCCGGCCTGCCCGAAAGCTTGTCCTCCAAAACTCAACCACCAAGCTTCTTGCATGGGAATATGGGATAACAGGTGAAGATGAAACAGAGCAGGGGAGAGATTTCTGGGAAAATGTCTCGAGTAGTGACGAAGAGGAGGTAAAGGGAATGACTCGAAATGGACATTTTTACAGTGATGTAATAGAGAAAGGCAAAGAAGTGCTAACAGAAGGCCGATAGGTGATGGAGAATGCGGATAACACCGAGGGGGATACTGTGTTGCGTCATTGAAGAAGACACGAACACATGTGAGCAAATGGGAGTTATTATGCGCCTCTCAAAAGCACAAGCGTGCCATGTTAGAAGCTCTAAGAAAGATAATGGTACCTAAAAATGCAAACCCGACAATGTTCATAGGGTCGGTACAGAAATAGGGTAGGTAGATGATAACATTCTCTGAAGAAGAGCTCCGGTGGAGGGGAGGAATCATAACAAGCCGTTATTCGTAAAAAGTGGAAGTAAGAGGCAAGAAGACATCTGTGTGATGGTGGATGATGGCTGTAGGCACTGCATTTTTGCATAAAGTCCCTATGATGAGTCTCATTTAGAGGCACTACCTTTTATGTCACGGAAGTCGCGGGGAAACGGACGTCGGAGGGGGAAATTCAGAATAAGTATGTCATCTGATTCATTTCACAAGTTCACTGTTTTTGTTCGTGCTGCGTTCGTGACCACGTGTCGAACGTCAAGCAGATTGCGGGCGTTCATGTAGCGTTCGAATCGGCGTTCGAACGTCGTCGGTATTTGGTTTTGTGCTGCAGCCTCACACCCAAGCTCAATTAGCCCACCAAAGCCCATAAAACACATCCAAATTAAATAAATGCATATTTAACACATGGTGAAATGAAAGAAAATCTAAAAATCACATACCAAATATAAAATAATCACCTACTAAAATAACAAATCCACTTACCTAATCAAAATAAATCACATCCCAATTTAGCCAAATCTTGTCTCCAATCAATCTTTTATTTTCCTTGTATAACACTAAAAAATATCTCACCTTTATTACATGATCTCTCATTCTTCTCCAACAAGATTTAACCCTAGCCTTTGCCTATAAAAAGAAGCCTCCACCACACATCCAAGGGGCTAGCACATTCATACAAACCATAAAAATTCTGCAAGGCATTGACAACATAGCTCATTCACACATAATACACTCAAGAAAGCAACAAAGAATTTTCTCTCCTCCTCCTCCCTACATCCACCGAAACATAAGCCCCATATAATCCCCCTACACTACCGAAAATCACAACCCCCTACAGCCCTAAACTACCGAGAAATCACAGCCTCTAAATCCCCAAAACAGTAACTAAAAACTGCACTCTAATATCACCTAAAACAGTAAGAATACAGCAGCAAAACAACAACAAAATTGAGGGAAAATTTTAATGAGTTGATATATTCCTTGTATCGCATGCATCTCATTCATCTCATGCATACATATATCCTGTTAACACCCTCTATGTCTAAAAGATATCATAGAGTCCCGTTGGGTTAGGGAAGAGGGAAATCTCACTAAAAGTTCGGTAACATATATGAGTACATCCGATAACGAGATATCTCGCATGGACCAACTGGAGAATAGTTTCGCCAAAATTACTGAACAGTTGCAAGCCTTGACTACTGCTATGGAAAATATGGTTGTGCCCCGTGCTGGGGGAAGTTCTGAGAATGTGAGGCGCGAGGAGCCTCCAAATGGGTTGGGGGATGATATCCCCGCTTTTGATGATGACATGGCAGAGTATGCAACAGGCAGAGTGATGGGTCTCAGGCTGAGATACAGAAACTCTGTGACCAGGTAGAGTTCGTGACCCGTAAGATGAAAGGTAAGGACGAAGACTTACTAGACTATGAGGCGATGACCTTTGAAGAACAGCTGACAACTCAGTTCAAAATGCCTAATATGGCCAAGTTCAATGGGAATGGGGACCCGAGGGTCCATCTCCGACAATATGTGTCAGTTATGAGTTCAGTGGGCCTGACACAGCGCCAAGTTCAGAAGATGTTTGAGATGTCACTTGAGGGGGCACCCGTAGTGTGGTACCATAGCCTTGAAAGAAAGGTTAATGAGGATTGGAGGGAATTGGCAGATGCATTTCTGAAACAGTATGTTACAGACTTGGAGATTGATTTGTCACTCTGTGATTTGGAGAACACTAAGCAGAAGCCGGAAGAAAGCTTCAAGGAATATGTAGACCGCTGAGAAGCCAGCTTCTGAAGATGCATACTCGGCCCTCAGAGAATGACCAAATCAAAATGATCATCAAGGGCACCAAGCCCTCCATTTATGGCAAGTTGAGGAGAATGACCTTCATGATTGCAGATTTTCGACAGTTGAGGGAAACTATCATGGATATAGAGGAAGAAGAGGCTGAGAATAGAAAGTTCTATGGGCAGAATAGGAAGACTTTTGGGGGGCATTCTGAGACTAAGCCCGCTACTGCCGAAGTCGCTGCCATCAGAAACAGGCAATTCTCTAACTTTGGTAGACCTTTGTCGAAGGTATTTGAAAAGTTACAGGGACAAGGACTTTTGAAACCCTTAGAAGGCAAACCACTTCCACACCCCCCACCGCCACACATAAATGTGAACCTTTATTGCCACTTCCACTAACTACATGGCCATGACACCGACAACTGCACCCGCCTCAGGCATGAAATTCAAGATCTCATAGATTCCCATAAAATACCCGACCCAAGAAAAGAACAGCCTAGCACACACATCAACCCTCTACCAAACTACCACTCTGTTCCCCCACCCACCTATATGATCAACTCCGGCCTACCCGAAAGCTTCGTCCTCCAAGCTCTCAACCACTCAGCTTATTTTATGGGGATATGGAACGACAGCAGTGGGGGAACATAGGCCAAGGAAGAAGGCAATGCTGCGAATGATGAAGCTGTTACTCCTGGTTTATTTACATTTTCAAAGACATTAAGTTTATCTACTTGTTTGAACCGTTTCTTAATGATAATAAATACGTTCATTTCGCTTACTTGCCTGAGGCTCATCCTTTCAACCTGTAACATGAGTATATTTGGAAAAAGCATTCAACCCTGGTACTATGATGCTCAGTGATGTTTAGAACACGGGGAATTCCCGAAAGAAGCAAGCAGAAAAGATAAGATAGCCATTCAGAAAGTGGGAAATAGGGGCAGTGAGACTGCCAGATTTGGAAGGAACGAGTTCACCAAGCCTATCAATATGGATAGATTGAAGCAGTATTTCGCCTAAGGAAGAAAAGGCCGAGCGATCACCAGGAGGACGGGCAGAAGACCTAACCCAACAGAATAGAGAATTCATTCATCCATGCATGCATACACATAACATATTTGCATCATTTTCGTATTTGTTCTGTTTTGTAATAACATGTTCAAAGGAGAAAAAAAGAAAGTGTCAAATGCAAGCCAACCAGAAGCAGCAACAGTACAATGTCAGTAGTTTTCATGAATGAATCACAGGGGCGAGGCCCGTATCAGTATCAGTCTGGGGGTGAGGCCCATATCAGCAGTATCAGTTTGGGGCGAGGCCCACATCAGCATCAGTCTGGGGGCGAGGCCCATATTAGCAGTATCAGCCTGGGGGCAAGGCCCACATCATTCTGGGGATGAGGCCCACATCAGCATCAGTCTGGGGGCGAGGCCCATATTAGTATCAGTATCAATCTTGCCGGGTATGGCACTATGGGGGCGAGGCCCACATCATTATCAGTATCAGTCTTGCAGGGAAGGGCACTCCGAGAATGGAGCAGAGTTTGAGAATGAACAAGCCGAGAATGGCAATCCGAGAATGGAGCAAGGTTCGAGAATGAACAAATCGAGAATGGAAATCCGAGAATGGAGCAAGGTTCGAGAATGAACAAGTCGAGAATGGAAATCCAAGAATGTAACAGAGTTCGAGAATGAACAAGCCGAGAATGGTACTCCATGAATGGAAACACGGTTCGGGAATGGACCACCTCACATAACGGTTCGGGAATGGACCATATTACAGTAACGGTTCAGGAATGGACCACCTCACAGTAACGGTTTGGGAATGGACCACATTACAGTAACGGTTCTGGAATGGACCACATCACAGTAACGGTTTGGGAATGGACCACATTACAGTAACGGTTCTGGAATGGACCATATCACAGTAACGGTTCGGGAATGGACCACCTCACAGTAACGGTTCGGGAATGGACACCTCACAGTAACGGTTCGGGAATGGACCACATTACAGTAACGGTTCCGGAATGGACCACATCACAGTAACGGTTTGGGAATAGACCACCTCATAGTAACGGTTTGGGAATGGACACCTCACGGTAACGGTTCGGGAATAGACCACATCATTCGGGAATGAACCGGGGGTCGCAGCACCTCACCACCAAATCAACTCAACTCAACACATGGCAGTCAAGTGGCAGCTGGCGATCCAGGTAAGTAAAAATGCATTGCATAACTTTGATAGGATTGTCACTGTTACACGTTACACAAGTCCCATCAAGTGGGGGCGACTGTAGGCACTGTATTTTTGCATATAAGTCCCTATGATGAGTCTCATTTAGAGGCACTACCTTTTATGTCAAGGAAGTCGCGGGAAACGGACGTCGGAGGGGGAAATTCAGAATAAGTATGTCATCTGATTCATTTCACAAGTTCATTGTTTTCGTTCGTGCTGTGTTCGTGACCACATTCGAACGTCAAGCAGATTGCGGGCGTTCGTGTAGCGTTCGAATCGGCGTTCGAACATCGTCGATATTTCTGGTTTTACTGCAAGCCTCACACCCAAGCTCAATTAGCCTACCAAAGCCCATAAAACACATCCAAATTAAATAAATGCATATTTAACACATGGTGAAATTAAAGCAAATCTAAAAATCACATACCAAATATAAAATAATCACATACTAAAATAACAAATCCACTTACCTAAACAAAATAAATCACATCCCAATTTAGCCAAATCTTGTCTCCATTCAATCTTTTATTTTCCTTGTATAACACTAAAAAATATCTCACCTTTATTACATGATCTCTCATTCCTTCTCCAACAAGATTTAACCCTAGCCTTTGCCTATAAAAAGAAGCCTCCACCACACATCAAGGGGCTAGCACATTCATACAAACCACAAAAATTCTGCAAGGCATTGACAACATAGCTCATTCACACATAATACACTCAAGAAAGCAACAAAGAATTTTCTCTCCTCCTCCTCCCTACATCCACCGAAACAGCAGCCCCATATAATCCCCCTACACTACCGAAAATCACAACCCCCATACAGCCCTAAACTACCGAGAATCACAGCCCCTAAATCCCCAAAACAGTAACTAAAAACTGCACTCTAATATCACCTAAAACAGTAAGAATACAACAGCAAAACAGCAGCAAAATGGAGGGAAAATTTTAATGAGTTGATATATTTCTTGTATAACATGCATCTCATTCATCTCATGCATACATATATCCTGTTAACACCCTATATGTCTAAAAGATATCATAGAGTCCCGTTGGGTTAGGGAAGAGGGAAATCTCACTAAAAGATCGGTAACAGATATGAGTACATCCGATAACGAGATATCTCGTATGTTAATTTACCTTTATGCATGCAAATTCAGACATAGATTATATGCAAATAGGTTGTATGCAAACATGAAAAATGTGTTATATGCAAACTTAGATATGAGCTTTGTACTTATGCATGCGAACTTAGGAGTAAATTATCCTTGGAAATAAATGTTGCTTAGGCTTGGTTGAATTATTGCACAAATCATTTTATTACAAGTGGCATAAGTAAGGGACCATTCCGAACCCAATGGTTTGAGGTCTTCTCTTGCGAGGGGTGAGTATGGCCTTAAATCTTTGTCCCGATTCACACCGGGTGGCGACTCCATCATTCTCCGGTTTAGTCCCATGTGGGCTACTCCGTACTCCCAATCGGGCCGCGAGGCTGGAACAGCATGCGTCGCCCAGTTTCTGTGTTCCCACAATGGCTCATCTATAAATGTGTGCCTTTTGAATATTCTGTCAAGGTTGGGTATGCGGACAACAGATTTAAGCCCCTCCAGCATGACTATCAAAGCATATGACGATAGCAAACGGAGAGTCGAAGGTACTTTTGTCACAGTAGTCAAAGTGGCCCGATAGAAGACGATGTGGAGTTCACAATGCTTGATATCCCAGCTACATTTGCTCTGTTATTGGGGAGGCCATGGTTTCATAAACTTGGGGGCGTTGTTGGATAATTATGACCCATAGCATCACTATTTGTACAGAACATGGTGTTATTGTACAAATTAACTATGTGACAAAGGAAATTGCTCTTTTATCATTTGTAATTGGATTACCGAGATATATAAATGATAAAAGTCCATATGATTAGTACCAGATTAATAAGATATGAGACAATATTAGTCCACGTAAGGTTTAATCATTAAATATCCCTAGTCGTAGTATTATCGAGACTGGACATCGATAATGCGGAATAGACTAGTATTACACTTGTGCGTGTTATGGAAGCGTAACAACATAGTTCTCATAAATTTGGGTATTGGATACTCATGCAAGTGTAATAGAAGGTTCTGTTTACCGATGGTACGGAAACAGCTTCGCTCTGGATAAACCCATCAGAATCCCATTGGTAGTATGACTATGTGTCTATGGGAGTCCGAATCAGGGTAGGTGTATTTGGTCTTAACCTGAGACTTGCATCACTAATACTTGCGATAATCAATATACTTTGGTTTTGGTCGTCTGGGGCTTTAACAGGTTTTGTGTGCACCTCTTCTGGGTATACTTGACCGGCATAAACACACACGTATAACGCAAGCGCACGTATCGTTCAAGTAGTATAAAAATATCGATCCCACGAGGACTTAATATCTAATCTATTAATTTTATGAGGTCAAATGATTACTAGTATCTAACAGGTTGTTTGATTGATTGAAATGGTGACGATTCTAAATTTAAAAACAAGTAAATAACATTGTTCGAAAGTAGATGTTAAGAAAATTAATATTAAAAAACTATCTAGGGTTGTGATTTCTTCCAATATCATTTTAAAGATGAAGTGGTTATCTTAAAGTTGGGTAATATATTGATTTATTAACCTGGAACACTAAATTATGTGTAAGCCTCTGTCGATGGTCAGACACAAATACCCAGTTTAACCCAATTGAACCATATGTCTATGTCAACCAAATTATCTGGATTCATTAAGTTTAAGTTCCAATTATGGCTACCCCCGCCCGATAGGTATATTCCTATCCTGTAAGGAAATCTATTAAAGGGTTATCTATCCTCAAGCAAGATCGTGGGCTATTAAGTCTAAGGTCTTAAACCTAAAATCCCTATGTCTAGTTCATTTTAGATTTACCAGTTCAATTTTATTAATGGCCAGTTAATAAAAAGCATTAGGATTAAGACTCAATAAATAAACCTTTATATTACCCAAACTATAATTTAACCCTTTATAAACCGGTGATATTGGATTTCATCACAACCCCAGATAACTGGCTTAGTTACGACACATATTTACAGGTAGTAAAAACTTAAATAAAATAAAAGACATAAAGTAAAATACTAAAAATTAAATACTGAAAAGTAAATGCTGAAAGTAAATTGCTGAAAAGTAAATTGCTGAAAAGTAAATAAAGTAAAATTACAATAATAGAAAATGCTGAGGTAAAAGGATCCACTTTTATTACTTCTATTTTAGATATCTCCCTTAATATAATATATTAACTTTGCATGATAATTACCAACCAGCCATATAGGCGGTATCCAGATTAAGTCAAATTAATAATTAATTACCAACCGACCAATCAGGCGGTATCCAGTTTAGTCAGGTTAAAACCAATTTAAATAATTACCAACCGACCAATATGGCGGTATCCTCATTAAGTCAGGTTTTAACTAGTTTATATATTATAATTAAGGGAGATTAATCTAAATATTAGTCATAAAAGTTTTACCTTTTACCCCAGCAAAGGGGAGTTACCTCCTCATTACTGAAAAGTAAAAATTGAAAATTAAAGAAAGAAAAGTATTGTGCGTAAAAGTAAATTGCGGAAAGTAAAAACTGAAAAGTAAAGAAAAGAAAGTGCGAAAGCGGAAATTAATTACTGAAAGCTATAAATAAACAAACAGATACAATCTTCTTAGTATTCTTAAGGAATTCCTTAGAAGAAAATATGAATTTTACAAATGAAATGGCTTGGTATTTATAGGCAAAATTTTGCCTCCATCAAATCATCCACCAAATCAATTATTAATTGCTCCACTAATTGCTCCACTAATTGCTCCACCAAATCCATTATTAATTGCTCCACTAATCTCTTATCATGTTTGGTGATGATTTGATAATTTTTATTATTTATTTATTAATTTATTTTTTTGCTTTGAAAATGATTGAAAGTGACTTTAATAATTACACACTACACACTTCTGGATGGTTAATCAATTTCGGGCATGAAATCTTCAGAATTAGAAATTATTTTGTCTTTAAAAGTTGTAGATCTTTGAGTCTTCTTTAATCTGGAACTTGAATCAGCTCAATCCGATATCTGAGTAAAACGTTATGCCCAAAATACGACAGATGCGCAAAATTGGAATTTCCAAAACTGCACTTCGTCAAAACGCCTTTTCAAGTTTCCAATCTTCAAAATTAAAATATCAAGTCCAATAATTGCCCTTATTTGACCCATATTTCGTCCTAAATGATTTCATTAAGTCCCAATATTATTTTATCTGCAAAATAAACTAAAACACATCAAAACGTTCATCAAACCCGAGAAACTAAACAAAATATTAAGTAAAAGGGGCGGTAAATATTGATATATTTTCCGCTCATCAATACTGAGAATCGTAGTGTATGGGTGTGATGTCAAGATGGAAGTATCACTTCATTCATATGGAGATGATGATCACGCAGGATACGGAACTGGTACTCTTGTATGCTACAACTATCGGGATAATATGACAAGGTCATGATTATCCGATTATAGAGACTAGTTACCAGATATCTGATATATGCTTCGTACGGGGTCAGACACAATTCCAACCCCATGCCTAGCATGTGACATTCGATACTGGATCGTAATAAGCAATACTACGTATACTACGCCTGACAAAGATTAAATATTCATGAAAAAGAATATTTCTAGAGAATTGGGTAGGCACAGTGCTTTGCTAGAAGCCAACCATGTCTTGTAAATCGGTAAGAACGTAGTACCGGGTAAGCACATATTTGGATAGTCCGATGATCGTATTTACTGCCAATATATCCATGGATCTCTTGGGTCGCCTCCCATAGATTCATCGATGAACATAATTAATCTGGGATTAATTATGAGAGAGAGAAAATTAATCTGGGATTAATTACGGCAAGAATTAATCTGAGATTAATTATCAGAGAAAAAATTAATCTGAGATTAATTGCGTCGAGAATTTATCTGGGATTAAATTCGTCGAGAAGAGAGAACGCGATTAATTTGGAATTAATCGGCAAAAATAAATTTAATGGTGAAATTAGATTTTACTATTTAATTTATTTAATTGGGCTAAAATAATATATTAGATATATTAAATGAAATCAGATTTCAAAGCGGAATTAAAATTAGATTTTAATTCAAGCGAACGAATTAATTTAGAATTAATTCGTAAGCGACTTACATAATAATATTGCGAAGCATTATTATTTAATTAATTGGATTTAATTAAGTCGCAACAGAAAATTCGTTAATTCAGAATTAAACGACCTGAGCCTGAGTGAAGTTACGCGTTGAGATTGGTCGACGTAAATTCAAAATTTACAAGTGGTGGGACCCACTTGACTTACATCACAAGTTTGACATGTGATGGAAGTTGTTTAGCTTGAGTGTAAAACTTGCTTTACTTGTTTTTTACTCAACATAATCTCAACACGCTTTGTAATTGTTTATTCATTTTTTGAATGACATATACCAAACTAGGATTTGGTAAATGTTTTATGATTTTGGAAATAAAAAATGAACTATTCTCTTTTCTCCCTCCTTTTGCCGAGAACACAAGCTCTCTCCCATGGAATTTTGTTTCAAAATTCTACATTGGTAGCACTTAGAGGAGTCAAAGGAAGGTGATAGGGAGACTAATCCGAGAGTTTGGAACTCGATCTTAAGCTCCGAAACTTCCAACACATCCAACAAAGAAGAAAAATTTTTGAACTCAATCCGATCAATGTGAGTATTCCGCAACTCCCTTTGATTAATTCACACAAAAAATCACTCTTATATGATCTTGGCATGTTCTAGGAACACTTACAATGGTATCAGAGCGATCTAAGTTTGATTTGGAATTCTAGGGTTCATGGACTTTAATTTGGGAATTTATGCTTGGAGTATGTATTTTCTTAAATTGATGGTTTGGTTGAGCTTGTATGATGTTCAATTGGATTTGTACATTGTTGGAATTGTGAAAAATTGATAGGATTAATTTTCTCCCCAATTTGTATGCCTTGGTCGAATACATGACCTAGAGTGCTCATGGTTAAATTTTGGAAATTTAACAATTGGATGTGTTGATGGCATGAAATGTATCTTAGATGTTGATTTAATTAGATTGAAATCAAATTGGATGTTAATTTTGTTTCCATTGCCGTGAGATTTGTAGCATGTTATTAGATTGATTTTGCTTCAATTTGTGTTGGACATGAATTTGAAATGTAGAGCATTATTAATTGAATTAATTAGTGTTTCGGAAGCATTAGATTAATTAATTAATTATGGTAATTACACGTGAATTGAATTAATTTGTAATTTGGAATAATAAGTTAATTTAATTTATTGTATTTGGGCTTAATGGGCTTGGTTGGGCAATGTTTGGTTTATGATAATTGGTTGGATCCAATTGGGCCTAAAACCATTTCCATAAAGTCCAAATATGATAATTGGGCCTTTAAAATTTAATTGGGCCTAAATTATTTTTTGGCATAGGGTGATTCCTAATTGGGCCTTGGCAATTATGGGGCATCTTGGGTTTGACCCATAATTGCCAAAGCCCATGCCTAAAGAATTAATTAAAAGTCCATTGGACTTTAATTGAATAATATTGGATACTAATTGGGCATTTGAGACCCAAATGGATTGGATTTGGAATCCAAGTCCTTAAAGGCACTATTAAAAGTGTAATTATTTAATTTGGAATTAAATATGAATTAGTATTGAATATAATTTAAATTGGATTTAAAATTGTAGTTCGATATAATTCAAGAATACTTACTTCGAGTATTTATTCTTAAACGAGTTGGACTCGTGCAAATCAAATTGTTGTTTGAACATTAGATGGTCACTAATCAAAGATTAATTAATTGGATTAGATTGATTGATAACATGCTTTGTATGAATACTTGGATGTATGTATGAATAATGTATATTAGATGGATATTAGAAGGGTGAAGACAATTTTGGAAATTGTTGTAATAAATTTAGAATTTATTAAATTGGACCTGGGTATCCAGCCTATTACCTCTTTTCTCATTGTATTTATCTTCTCACCAATTCCCCTCAATGTAAATGAGGTTTCTTTAGAAGTATTATGTAATTGGGTAGAAGTATGAATAGTGCTAGCGAGAGAGAGGAAATGGAGAGATTTGTTCTAGGAACAAGTTTGTTGTATATCCATCCGCATATCATTATTAAATTTTATCACGCCTTATTATGCTTTTAGAATGCATGCTTAAGGGTGTATGATGAGACCTAATTAAAGATAATAAATTGGTTGCCAAATCGCGACAAAAACCCTCATTTTATATTAAGTGTTTTTCCTTCCATTGGGTGATTCTCTCTCAAGATCCAAAATCGGCATTCGTTTGTTGGCCAAAGTCAAGACCTTTGTCCATCGCAGATGTGTTTGAATCATGAAAGCTTTGTTCCATATCGTACGTCTTGGGCAAGTTGTGATTTGTTGGCCAAAGTCAAGATCACTTCTTGTTCATCGACTTCGATTACGAAGTTTTCCCACTGTCAATGGGTCACGCTTAACTGGTTTCATTAAGCTTGTTGTACCAAAGCCAAGGCTTAGTTGATTCAGAGGAAAAAGGTTAGGGAATATATCGGATATATTGACATATATTGGATATATGTTTCAGACTTGGATGTCCACCTACTGGATCTAGGAATTGGATGTGATCCAATTGATCTTAGAGATCTACCTAGTTAAGTTTCATACAACTTGTTGGCCAAAGTCAAGGTTGTGTGTTATTTAACGGAATTCTAGCCCACTAGGAAACTAGGTTTCCCGAGTACTCCACAGAGGGTTAGAGGCTCGCCGAAAAATAGTGGGAGGCAAGTATTAAATTTGCAATTTCGTTTAGATACTTTCCAATAAGCGCTCAAGATGACTTGAAAGATTACCGTCAAAGGACATAATCCTAGGTGAAAAATGTCTTTAACGGCGTAAATTTTCATATTTGGAAATGAATCTCAGGATATTCCTGGGAGTTGAGAAGTTAATCTATTTGATAGAGCGACCTCTCGGGCCTAAGCCCGGAGTTGAGCAAATAGTAGAGCATGAGCTTAGGAAGACTCATTGTGATGAAAACTTTAGTGCTCAATCTGTTATGCTTGCCGCAAAGACTCCTTAATTTCTTCGTCAGAACTAAGGATTAGATCCTTATAGTATGATATTGAAGTTAAACGATCTTCATAGATCTAATCTTAGATCTTGGAAGTACTAATTGCAATAGAAAACTCTTGGAGAGTTATTGGCTATGCTCAAGGAGACAGAGCCAGGGCTTGCAAAAGGGCAAGAAGCGCAATTCACATCTTACTTCGACATCCCAGAAGGCCAAGGCTTGACCGAAGGCTTCTGGGGGTATTAAGAAAAGGGCAAGGCTAAATCGTCACAATCTTCTAGGAAGACAAATGACATATACCAAGATGTCTACCTAAACTGTGGCAAATGGGGTCACTGGAAGCGTGACTGCCGTATGGACAAGGTAGACATGAAAGAAGTGAAGACGGGCAAGGCTCCGGCTTCAGGTATGTTTGTTATAAACATGTCCACTACTAATTTTAAAATTGGATTTTAGATACTGGATGTGGTACATAAATATATGTACTGATGTGCGGGATCTGCTGATTAGCAGGAGACTGGCTTCAGTTGAGATCGACCTATGAGTCGGAAACGGGACGAGAGTAACTGTTTTGGCTGTGGGAACCTAAGTTTTGGAACTGCCCTTTGGGCATGTACTTAAATTAGGAAACTGTTATAATGTATCTAGTTTGACTAGGAACATTATCTCTGTTTCTAGTTTAACCCGTTGCGGGTATACCTTTATATTCTAGAACACTAAGTGTTTTGTTTATAAAGATGATATTGAGATAAACACATTAGATGTGAATAACAATATTTATATTTAGAATATAAATGAATCTCAAACATATAATATGACAAACAAAAGCTCAAACTTTATAAATCTGTTGAGACTTAAAAGTGGCATTGTTGTCTGGGACACATTAACAAGACTCGTATATCCACACTTTCGAAGAGTGGATACTAGGACGAATTTGATTCTAATTCAAATGATGTCTACGAATCTAGTTTATTAGGCAAAATGCCTAAAACACCTTTTACTTGGTAAAAGTGCAAAGGCCACTGATCTGTTAGCCATCGTTCATAGTGACGTAAGTGGGCCCATGTCTAGCTAGGCCATAGATGAATATGAATACTTCGTAACCTTTACGGATGTGGCATCGCGTTACGGTTATGTGTATATTATGAAACACAAGTCATAAACTTTTAGAGTTTCGACACGAAGTAAGAAAACAGACAGGTAAAAGTATTAAAAACATTACGGCCGGACCATAGTGTAAAATACTTAAGCAATAAGTTTCTCGATTACTTGAAAGAGTATGGTATTCTTTCACACTGGACTCCTCCCAGGACAACTCAATTTGACGGTGTGTCCGAATAGAGAAACTGAGCTTTGTTGGACATGGTAAGGTTAATGATGAGTCGCTCTGAGCTACCAATTTGCTTTTGAGGATTCACATTAAACAATGCAATACTTATTTTGAATAAGGTTCCATGAAAATCTGTTAGACAGACTTCACATTAGATATGAACAGGAAAGAAACTGGGTTTCTCACTCCTGATGATTTGGAAATGCTGGGCATATGTTTGGATGATACCAAACTAGAACCCAAATCGGATAAGTGCCTATTTGTAGGTTGTCCTAGGGAAACCAAAGTATAGTACTTATACAACTCACAAGAGAACAATGTAATTATTGCTCTCCATGCGATTTTCCTAAGAGGAATTCCTAAATGCAGTGGTAAGTGGGAGGAAAGTGAAACTCGATGAAAATCAGAGTAATACTGTTCCAGGCACCGGGACCTCACGGAACACCAACAATTCATCAGGGATGAAACTGTACCAATAATCTTCGAATACACAAGAACCGCGTAGGTCGGAGAGAGTCAGAAAACAACCTGGGAGGTATGGGTTTCTGATATCACCTTATGTAGATATCAATCTTATTGAGGAAGACAAACCAGCTACGTATGTGGAAGTGATACAAGGTATCGACTTCTTTCATGGCAAAGTGCCATGAAGTCCGAAATGGATTTCATGTATACCAACTAAGTTTGGACACTGGTTGATGTACCAGAAGGCATTGTGCCTAGTGGTACTAAATGTGTCTTCATGGAAGACATACGTGGATGGCAACATATAAATGTATACAGCTAGGCTTATACAGAAATGGTATCGTTAACGACATGGTGTCGATTGCGACGAAACCTTTTATCTATTGCCATGATTAAATCTATTTGGATAATGCTTGCTATTGCTGCATATTTCATTTATGAAATATGACAGAAGGACGTCAAAACCGCTTTCCTTAACGGAAACCTTTTGGAGGATGTTAACAACACCTGACGGTTTTGTTGTGCCCAAACATACAAACAAGGTTTCCAAGATAGATCGATCCATTTATAGATTGAAGCAAGTATTGTGTTATTGGAACCAACATTTTGATGTAATCATAATGGTATATGATTTAATTCAAAACGAATATGATTCTTGTGTATATAAGAAGGTTAGTGGGAGCGCACTGACAATAAATGTCCTATAAGTTGATGATGTATTGCTTCTTAGCTATAACATTCCTATAATATAATCGGTGAAAGCTTGGCTTTCATTAAAATTCTCCATGGAATACCTGGGAGAAGCAGGCTTTATTCTAGGAATAAAGATCTACTGGGATAGATCTAGAAAGCTACTGACAACCCTCTTAGAGTTCGTACGTTTTTGAAATGTATGTGACCTGCTCTCTCATATGCTTTGAGCATATGTAGACGCTATAAAGCCAATCCAGGTGATGGTCACTAGATTGATCTAAAGAACATCCTTGAGTATCTTGGACGAACTAAGGATGCTTTCTGGAAATATGGGGAAATGAGAACTTGAGGTGACTAGGTTCACCGCTGTAAGTTTCCAAAACAGATAAAGATGACTTTAAGTCGCAATAAAGGTACATATTTAGTTTGAATAACGGAACAGTGAGCTGGAAATCTTCCAAGCAAGATACTGTTGTCGAATAAATAACAAAAGTGGAACATTGCTGCAGCTGAGGCAGCAATAGAAGCATTTTGGATCTATATAATCCTAATTGGATTAGGAGTAGTTCTGTTAGCAGCTGAGCTAGGCTACATCATAGGCTAAGGAACCACAGTCTCATCAATGATCCAAGTATGTACTTCGACTAATTCATCTGATTCGTTCGATTCTACATTGTGGCGATGTGATGATCGAATAAATTGCATCAGATGATAACATTGCAAATCCGCTGACGAAAGCTGTTTCTCAGCAGAAGTTTGAGCGAACCGTACATAGTCCAGGTGTAGGACACTTGAGTGATTGGCTATAGGCCAAGTGGGAGATTGTTGGATAATTATGACCCATATCATCACTATTTGTACAGAACATGGTGTTGTTGTACAAATTAACTATGTGACAAATGAAATTACTCTTTTATCATTTGTAATTTGATTACCGAGATATATAAATGATAAAAGTCCATATGATTAGTACTAGATTAATAAGATATGAGACAGTATTAATCCACGTAAGGTTTAATCATTAAATATCTCTAGTCGTAGTATTATCGAGACTGGACATCGATAATGCGGAATAGGCTAGTATTACACTTGTGCGTGTTATGGAAGCGTAACGTCATAGTTCTCATATATTTGGGTATTGGATACTCATGCAAGTGTAATAGGAGGTTCTGTTTACCGATGGTACGGAAACAGCTTCGCTTTGGATAGACCCCTCGGAATCCCATTGGTAGTATGACTATGTGTCTATGGGAGTCTGAATCAGGGTAGGTGTATTTGGTCTTAACCTGAGACTTGCATCGCTAATACTTACGACAATAAGTATACTTTGGTTTTGGTCGTCTGGGGCTTTAACAGGTTCTGTATGCGCCTCTTCTGGGTATACTGAGAATTGTAGTGTATTGGGTGTGATGTCAAGATGGAAGTATCACTTCAGTCATATGGAGATGATGATCACGCAGGATACGGAACTGGTACTCTTGTATGCTGCAGCTATCGGGATAATATGACAAGGTCATGATTATCCGATTATAGAGACTAGTTACCAGAGATCCGATATATGCTTCGTACGAGGGCAGACACAATTCCAGCCCCAGGACTAGCATATGACATTCGATACTGGATCGTAATACTCAATACTACGTATACTACGCCTGATAAAGAGTATACATTCCTGAAAAAGAATATTTCTGGAGAATTGGGTAGGCACGGTGCTTTGCTAGAAGCCAACCATGTCTTGTAAATCGGTAAGAACGTGGTACCGGGTATGCACGTATTCGGATAGTCCGATGACCGTATTTACTACCAACATATCCAGGGATCTCTTGGGTCGCCTCCCAAAGATTCACCGATGATGTTTGACTCGAACACAATTAATCTGGGATTATTTATGAGTGAGTGAAAATTAATCTAGGATTAATTAGGGCAAGAATTAATCTGAGATTAATTATCAGAGAAAGAATTAATCTGTGATTAATTGCGTCGAGAATTTATCTGGGATTAAATTCGTCGAGAAGAGAGAACGCGATTAATTTGGAATTAATCTGCAAAAATAAATTTAATGGTGAAATTAGATTTTACTATTTAATTTATTTAATTGGGCTAAAATAATATATTAGATATATTAAATGAAATCGGATTTCAAAGCGGAATTAAAATTAGATTTTAATTCAAGCGAACGAATTAATTTAGAATTAATTCGTAAGCGACTTACATAATAATATTGCGAGACATTATTATTTAATTAAATTGGATTTAATTAAGTTGCAACGGAAAATTCGTTAATTCGGAATTAAACGAACCCGAGCCCGAGCGAAGTTACGCGTTGAGATTGGTCGACGTAAATTTGGAATTTACAAGTGGTGGGACCCAATTAATTTACATCACAAGTTTGACATGTGATGGAAGTTGTTTTAGCTTGAGTGTAAAACTTGCTTTACTTGTTTTTTACTCAACATAATCTCAACACACTTTGTAATTGTTTATTCATTTTTTGAATGACATATACCAAACTAGGATTTGGTAAATGTTTTATGATTTTGGAAATAAAAAAGAACTATTCACTTTTCTCCCTCCTTTTTCCGAGAACACAAGCTCTCTCCCATGGAATTTTGTTTCAAAATTCTACATTGCTAGCACTTTAAGGAGTCAAAGGAAGGTGATAGGGAGACTAATCCGAGAGTTTGGAACTCGATCTCAAGCTCCGAAGCTTCCAACACATCCAATAAAGAAGAAAAAGTTTTGAACTCAATCCGATCAATGTGAGTATTCCGCAACTCTCTTTGATTAATTCACACACAAATCACTCTTAGATAATCTTGGCATGTTTTAGGAACACTTTTTTTTTTTTTTTTTTTGAAATCGTTGGAAACCCCGCCACCAAACCACCCATTATGGGCCGCGGCGCAGGTAAAACCCCCGGCTGCCCCAGGCTCTTACAAGAAGTTGCACCCCCTGGATTCGAACCCAGAACCTCAAGGTGAGATTCTGGACCCTTCACCACCAAGCCACACCCCTTGGGGGCATGTTTTAGGAACACTTACAGGCGTGCCATCCACTTTGCACCAGGTTATAAAGTTCCCACATGAAGAAGAAGTCATCATCATCATGGTTGAAGTAGACAATGTTGTGGATGCTTTAGACATACAGCCTCTCAAAAGGTTCCAAGTGGCGACAAACTTCGAAGAATGGGTGGACACTAAAGTGGCCAAAATCATGAAAAGAATGAGATATGAGTCGGGCACAAGTTTGAGTGCTAGAGGCCAGTGAATAAGAACACTGCCAGATTTCAAGGGGCAGACCACTAAGAGAGGATTGGGGATGAAGCTGATAGAATACTTTGTGAAAGCCACATGATATCATGGAGAGCCTGAACCCATAGAAGTCAATGAGATCATAGTACCGGGATTCGAAATCTTCAAGGATGTGCTGGGCAAAGAACCATAGGCAGAGGAAGTTGTAGAAGAGGAAGATAAATGGGAAGAAGAACTACTGCAGTTGGAGAACCTGACGCTCGAAGACAGAAGAAGACAAGGCTGCAAGTGACGAAGATGTTTATTTTCCTGATTTATTTGATTGTAATCATGCATTTATTAATATTAAAGACATTGATTTTGCTTACTTGTTCGAGTCTTTTCCTGTTAGTCCACAACATGCATGACATTAACATATTTGACATTAACTCAACAAAGACAAATTCATTTAATCTTGGTACATGTGAAAACCCCAAGGAAATTTTAATTGCAAGTGAGGTTACCTCTGATGAGCGGAAAGAACTAGAGAGAATATTAATAAAATATGCAAAAGTATTCACTTGGTCCTATGAAGACATGCCAGGGGTGGACATGGGTATTTGCCAGCACTCGATACCAACTTATCCGAACATGAAACCAGTAAAGTAGAAGCTCCGAAGAATGACGCCAGAATGGGCCGAAAAGGTTAGAGAATAAGTCAAGAAGCATATAGATGTGGGGTTCTTATAGGTGGTGAAGTACCCTGAGTGGTTAGCCAACATTGTGCCGGTACCGAAGAAGGATGGAAAGGTCAGAATGTGCGTGGATTATAGAGACCTCAACAAAGCTTGCCCAAAAGATGATTTTCCCTACCCCATATAGACGTGTTGGTTGATAGTGCAGCTTTATCTGTTATGTACTTCTTCGCAGATGGATTCTCAGGATATAATCATGTCCTCATGGCCGAAGAAGACAAGCATAAAAATGCCTTTGTCACTCAGTGGGGTACATATTGTTACAAGGTGATGCCATTTGGGCTTAAGAATGATGGAGCCACTTATCAATGAAAAGCCACTACACTATTCCACGACTCAATGCATAAAGAGATTGAGGTATACAAGGATGACATGATGGTTAAGTCAGAGATGATGGCTGGACATATAGAAGCGCTGGAGAAATTCCTTCGAAGAGTCGATAAGTACAACCTCCGACTCAACCCCAAGAAGTGTGTGTTTGGGGTAACATCCGGAAAGTTGTTAGGGCTTACAGTAGGAATGAGAAGGATAGAAGTGGACCTTGAAAAGATCAAGGCAATTACTGAGATGCCCGCACCAAAGACAGAAAAGGAAGTTGAAGCTTTTCTCGGGAAAATCCAGTATATCAGTCGATTCATTTCCAAGCTAACAGTAGTATGTGAGCCCATTTTCAAGCTATTGAGAAAGGACCAGCCTGTGGAGTGGACTAGGCATTGTCAATAAGCTTTTGACAAAATCAAAGAATACTTGGTTAAACCGCCCGTCTTGAAACCCTTAAGGCCGGGCAAACCCTTAGTGTTGTATTTGGCCATAGAACCCGAAGCGTTGTCGGCGATGATGGTACATGCAGATGAGATAGGGGTGGAACATACAGTCTACTACCTCAGTAAGAAGATGCTTCCGTATAAAGCCTACTATCAAGAGGTGGAGAAGATCTGTTTGGCGGTGATATGGGCTTCCTGAAAGTTGCGTCATTACTTCCAATCATATAAGATACAAGTTGTAGCAAAGGAGAATCCCCTAAAGTATTTGCAATCAGTACCCTCACTGGTAGGGAAGTTGGGCAGATGGTTGGTGTTTCTAACAGAGTTTAATATAGAATACCTCACATTTAAGGTAATCAAAGGGCGAGCCGTAGCGGAGTTCTTGGCATTACAACCCGTAGAAGATGATCAATACAAGTTTGAATTCCCATACGAAGAGGTTCAAACCATAACGGTCCAGGGGTGGAAAATATATTTCGACGGGGCGGTGAATTACAAAAGAGCTGGAATAGGAATTGTGATAGTAACCCCCGAAGGAGAAACCATACCTATAGCCAAAAGGTTGACATTCGAAGTAATCAACAACATGGCCGAATATGAAGCATGTGTCTTTGGACTGAAAGCACTAATAGCCCTAGGAGCTAGGGACATAGAGGTTTATGGAGACTTGATTACGCCCAAATATGACTCGCGGTTATCGCAGTACAGTTGGGGTGTCGATTCCACAGAGAGATGGTTACAAAGAAACTGATTCACTAAATCAAGAACTTTGACCAGTAACTGATTTTTAAGAAAAGGTTAAATTGCAATGGAAAATTAAAGAATTCAAAGAGCTTAAAAGATTTTAACAATAATGAGAAAAATAGTAAAGCATCAGGGTCCCCTCTTGCACCTATTACCTATATTCTGTTATCGATTCATGTTATTACACAATTGAGGATTTCACGTCCCAAATCCAAAATTGGAAGATATTCAATTCTACACCAGTTTAAGTTCTAAGGTAATTGTCATTCAATCTTCTCTACGTTTACAACTCACAAGGTTATCGTTACAACCTATCCAACGACGACAATATACCCTCGGGCAATACTGCAGCAGAAGATCAACTCGCAAAACAACCTTAATCTATCAAACCAATTTTACCAACAACACATAGAAAAAGCATGACTGAATCTATATGTAAACTAATAAAATATAGTTCTCAAATAATCAATAGAATAAAGAGATGAAGAGAATAACAATTGTATTAATCAATTAAAACCATTCATGAATCAAATAACAAGAATACAAGAGTTGGGTACAAGAGTTCGCCCTTAGCTTTGCTTGGGAGATTAGTTCCGCATGCTAGATGAAGAAACATCAGAGATAGGATGGGGAATCATCGGATAAATCATTGTTTCTGATCCCGGGAATTTGCACAGCTCTGATTTCTTGTTTGTATTGTGTAACTAGCCTCCCCTTTGTGTTTGGGAGAACAATTATATTTATAGTAGTGTCAGGGTATCATTAAGATTTCAGAAAACCCTAGAAATCGAGTCCTGGAATGCGTAGGATTTCTTCCCGCAGCGCTGAAACAATTTAAATAGCGCCTGGGCGCTAAACTCCCTGGAAAATGTATGGGCGGACCACGTTCTGGAGGCGCCAAGGCGTCTGGCCTCTTCATTGGCGCCTTGGCGCCAATTTGTTCTTTATTGAGGGTGCCATGGCGCCCTTGATGAATGATGAATGGCGCCATGACGCCATTCTCACTGGAAAATGTATGTAGTTTTGGCGCCATGGCGCCAATGCTCCTGCTCTACCTGTGTCTTCCCAGAGGTCCCCAAAATACTTGTAATTGTCTCAGGATCCATGTATTAATATTTCTACAAATAAAAATCACTAAATTAGTTTAAGTAATAAATATTTCTAAATTAAAATAACGATAGAAATTATGTAATAAAATATAAAATATATAACTAAATACTTAACAATAAACCTAGATAAGTGATGTTTCAAAGTACATTTTCATACACTTATCAAGACTCGATGTGGGTAGTTCGACAGATACGAGGGGAATGGGAATTAAAGGAAGACCGGTTGAGACCTTACCTACTCCATCTCAGGAAGTTGGCACAGGTTATCCCCGACTGTAAGTTCCAGCACTTTCCACGAGAAGAGAACCAAATGACGGACCCATTTGCCACCCTAGCTGCAACTTGGGAAAACCCGGAAAAATTGGTGATGAGACCCCTTGTACTGACAACAGCTAGCAGACCCAGTTATGAGATAGAGAGAATCTTGGAAATAGAAGTCGATGATGGGAAGCCGTGGTACTATGACATTCTACAGTATCTAGAATATTGAGAATTCCTAGAAGGAGCCGGCAAGAAAGACAGAATAGCCATTCAGAAATTGGCTTCCCAGTATGTGAGTTTAAGGGGAGAGCTGTACAAGAGACAAGCCAATGGCGTCCGACTGAAATTTTTAAGAAAATAAGAGGCTCATAAGGTGATGGAATAGGTGCACGCTGGAGTATGTGGACCGCACATGAATGGATTGAATTATTCTCACAAGATATTGAGACATGGATTTTACTGGTCGACCATGGAAGCTGACTGCGCAAAGCTGGTGAAGCACTGTCACGATTGCTAGACACACGGCAACTTGAACCATCTACCATCTACAGAATTGCATGGATTGTCAGAACCATGGCCATTCTCAGCATGGGGTATTGACATGATTGGAGAAATTAGGCCAAATGCATCAAATGGACACTGTTTCATAGTAGTGGCGGTAGACTATTTTTCGAAGTGAGTGGAAGCCGAGTCGTTCCGTAATGTTACAGCGAAGTAGATGTCCAAGTTCATAGCCTGTAATATAGTATTTGGTATGGAATGCCACATCACAGAGTGACGGACAATGAAGTCCAATTTCAAGGAGAAACAAAGGCGATGTTGCAGAAGTACGGGATAACGCATCACAAATCATCACCGTACAGGCCACAGGCTAATGGGGTGGTGGAGGCGGCCAATAAAACCATAAATAAAATACTAGCTAAGATGACAGAAAGTTATAAAGATTGGGCTGACAAACTGACGTATGCCTTGTGGGGGGTATAGAACTTCGGTGAGAACGGCAACGCTAGCCACACCCTATGCTTTGTTTTACGGGATGGAGGCTGCATTACAAGTGGAAGTAGAGATACAGTCAATGCGGGTACTAGCAGAGGCATAATTACCTGAGCAGGAATGGGCCTCACAAAGGTTCGAACAACTAGCATTGTTGGATGAGAAAAGGATAAATGCCTTGTACCACATGCAGCTATATCAGAAAAGGTTAGCCCGGGCGTTCAATAAGAATGTGCGCCCTACCAAGATCAGAGAAGGTGATCTAGTGCTCAAGCAGTCGAAGCCACTGATGATGGACCCAAAGGGAAAGCTCAGGCCCAATTGGGAAGGGCCCTACCTAGTCAAAAAGATGATGGGGAATGGGGCAGTGAAATTGTCAGATTTTGAAGGGAACGAGTTCACCAAGCCCATCAATGTGGACAGGCTGAAACAATACTTTACATAAGAAAAAAAGAAAAAAAAAAGAAAAGCTCATTGGGTTGAAAACCCGCAAAGGACAGCCCAAGGAAAATATAGAGCATGAGCGAGCAAGAAAAATGGCTAATTGTAAAATATGTGAGGAACAATTAGCGACAGAGGTACCCTTGCAAAGCAATTTATTTCCTAAATATGTACTAAGAAGTAATGCAAATGCCTTTATTGAAACAAATGTTCAAGATGTTCATAGATTGCATAAATCACAACTAATCGGGAAAAATTAGAGTCAAGTAATTACAAATCACGTTTTTGTTTCTTTGATGCTGAACCTCAGGAGATCTAGGAGAAGAACTCCAAGAATAGAGAGGAACCTCGGGAATTATGGCAAGCAAAGAGCCTCGAGAATGAGGATAGATTTGAAAAAAAAAAAGAAAAAAAAAAGAGAGAAAAAAAGAAAAAAAAAAGAAAATTTTTTCGCTCGCTGAGTTGAAAATCTGAAAAGGCAACTCAGGCAAGATAGATCAATCTGCTAAGTTGAAAATCCGAAAGGACAGCTTGGGTAAAAGATAGAACAAACCTGCAAAACAAGGAAAGCTTCCGGAATCGGAAGACATGGTTTTCAATATCCGAGAAGGGTAGTAAGAGAAAAATACAAGCCGAGAAAGGCAGTAAACTCCACAGAGAGAGGGCATATTTCGAAATCTGGGAATCGAAAGACATGATTTTCAGTATCCCAAAAGGATGAGGCCGCTTTCAAGAAGGCGTAATCCACATTGACCCGGTGCAGGTAGCGAAGAGCAAAGAGCTGAGCCAGGTCTGAAGATGACCAGTCTACCACCCCGCGAATAAAGGACACAATGGGATATTGAGCCATGAGACCGAAGAGAACTGAGCAATCACCGGAGGAGAATTGGTAAAAGGAAACTGTCAGCAAGCCAAGGGGGCGCCCAAAGGCCAAAAGGATTCCTAAAGGGGTGAAGAAAACCCGTTAACACAAGGAATGCCTAGCCAATGATGACATCAAGCCAATAGAACAAAGAAACCCTATCAGAATAGGGAATGCATCCATGCATACATGCATACACATCGCATGCACACAATTTTTGTTTTGTGTTCGCAGGCTTTGAAGAAAAAGAAAAAAAGCGCCGAGGAAGAGCAACTACAAGAATGGAGAGGAATAGAGGAACCTCATGAATAAATCCTAGGGTCGAGGCCCACATCATCAAAAGTTTTGGGAATGAATCCCATGGTCGAGGCCCACATTATCGACAGTTCAGGAATAAATCCTAGGGTCGAGGCCCACATTATCAACAGTTTGGGAATGAATCCCAAAGGTCGAAACACCTCATCATCATGGAAAACCCCTAGTGGACCGAAGATTCACACATGAGGACCAAGACGCTATCACCCATACAGTTCGGGAATGAATCCCAGAGATCGAAACATCTTACATCTAACATGGTTCGAGAATGAATCCCATGGGTCAAAGCACCTCGCCATCAACTCAACTCAGTTCGGGAATGAATCTCAGAGATCGAACATCTCACACCTGATGGTTCGGTAATGAATCCCAGGGGTCGAAGCACCTCGACATCAACTCAACTTAGTTCGAGAATGAATCCTAGAGATCGAAGCATCTCACACCCGATGGTTCAGGAATGAATCCCAGTGGTCGAAGCACCTCGCCATCAACTCAACACAGTTCGAGAATGAATCCCAGAAGCATCTCACAACCCGATGGTTAGGGAATGAATCCCAAGGTTCGAAGCACATCACCATCAACTCAACTCAGTTAGGGAATAAACCCTAGAGATCGAAGCATCTCGCAGGGATGAATCTCAGGGGTCAAAGAACCTCGCAATCAAATCAACTCAGTTCGGGAATAAATCCCAGAGATCGAACATCTCACACCCTGTTGGGTTTTCTAGGTCAAACCAAGATCTATTAAGCAATGAAATGTGCGAATACAACAAAGTAAAGTAGCGGAAATAGTCACTTTGATCGGCTTTGCGATGCGTTGAACACAAAAA
>SKCR01036201.1:0-90511 GCA_019454045.1 Zanthoxylum bungeanum
AGCAACAGGTGTTCCGTTTCCGACCCGTAGATCCATCTCCCATGACGCCAGAACCCTGCTATCCTGCAGATCCTGCACATCAGTACAAATATGAGCACCACAACCAGAATCAAAAATCCAATTTTTAAAACTAGAAGTATTCATATTTATCTCAATAACAAACATACCAGAGGCGATGGCCTTGCCAGCCTTGATATCCTCCCTCTGCCCATTGCTCATTCGGCAGTCACGTTTCCAGTGACCCCTCTTGCCGCAGTTGAGGCAGATGTCGCGAGATTTGTCCTTTGGCTTCCTAGAAGCCACTGTCAACATGCCTTTGCCCTTCTTCTTGAACTTCTTCTTCCTCGCACCTCCAATTGCCTTGGGCCCAGCCCTTGGCGCATGAGAGGTCGATGCAAAATGTGCCTCGCGCTTGCTCCCCTTTAGGAGTTCCCTTTCGGACTCCTTCAGCACGGACAACAACTCTCCGAGAGTGTCGTCAGTATCCATCAACTTATAGTTGACGATGATTTGTTTCCAAGTATCGGGCAGCGATTGTAATATCATATCAATCGTCAGCTCTGCTCCAAGACAATGCCCATATTGGCTAACTCATCTATGTCAGCGATCATTTGAGTCCGTGGCCTCAACTGATGCGCCGTCTGTCATCCGGGAGCGGAAGAGTTTCCTTACTAGCTCGTACCTCTTCATCCCTTGTTAGTGCGGTGAAGATCACGCAATCTTGCCATCATGTTATAGGGATCCAAGTCCCTGTTTTGGCGTCTGAAATGCTGGGTCATTGCAGCTAGCATAACTGACTGAGCTTGGTCACAATCGTCACTATGAGTCTTCCATAACTCTAGCTCAGTGGCTTAGTGGGTTTAGGCGGGAGAGGCCTCTGAATAGTATACAGTACCCTCTCAGCCCTAAGCACTATCTTGAGGTTCATTTCCCAGTCGGCAAAGTTTGTCCCTTTGAAGACATTATCGCCCATGATTATGTCGCGGATATTACCTTTGCCAGTCATCTTGACAACTATAGTCCAACTATAAAGTCAACGATGTTATGGGTACAGTCAAACTGTTACAAGTAAAATAACAATATATTAGTCCAACTAATTATTAAAATATTGACGAAATAATTTTGAAAGACGAGTAAGGCTAATTATCTGAACGAAATTGCAAATTCAATAATAACCTCCCACTATTTTCTTCAAGTCTCTAACCCTCTGTAGAGGACTCGGGAAATCGAATTTCCTAGTGGGCTAGGATCCCATTAAATAACACACAACCTTGACTTTGGCCAATAAAAATTGTATGCTATTTAACTTATGTAGATCTCCATGATCAATTGGATCTGATCCAATTCCTAGATCCGGTTAGGTGGACATCCAAGTCCGAAACATACGTATAATGTCAATGTATCCAATACATTTTCCTAACCCTATCCTCTGAATCATCTAGGCCTTGGCTTTGGCCAAAAACAAACCTAATGATTCCAGTTAAGCGGGACCCATTGACGAGGAAAGTTTCGTAATCAATGTCATTGGACAAAAAGTGACCTTGACTTTGGCCAATAAAAATCACGATTTGGACAAGACACCGATATGTAACAAAACTCTCATGATTCAAGTACATCCTTGATTGACAAAGGTCTTGACTTTGGTAAAAAACAAACCAATGCCAACTTCGGATCTTGAACAAGAACCATTCAATGGAAGGATATTCGCTTAATATAAATTGAGGGATTTTCGCGTAATTGGCAACCAATTTATTTATCTTTGTTAGGTCTCATCATCATACACCCTTAAGCATGCTTCTAAAACATCATAAAGTGCGTAAAGTAAATTAATAGTGATATGCGGATGGATATATAAACAACTTGTTCCTAGAACAAATCACTCCCTTTCCTCTCCCCGCTAGCACTATTCTACTACTACCCAATTACATAATACAATAAGAGAAACCTCATTTACATGAGGGGAATTAGGTGAGAAGAGAATACAAAGAGATAAAGAGATAAGGCTGGACACGCAGGTCCAATTATAAATTCCAAATTTACAATAATTTCTAAAATTACCCTTTCCCTTCTAATATCCATCCGATATACACTATTCATTCATCACATACATATATATTCAAACAAGACTGCTTCTACAACCAATCTAATCCAATTAATTAGTCTTTGTTTAAGTGATCATCCAATGTTCAAACAACGGTTTGATTTTGCGCGAGTCCTACTCGATTGAGAATAAGTACATAAGGTACGAATTCGCGAATTATATCGAACTACTAATTAAATCTGATTTAATTCGTATTCAATACTAATTCAATTATTTAATTCCAAATTAAATGTTTACACTTTTAATGTGCTTTAAAGACTTAGATTCTAAATCTAATTCTATTGGGTCTCAAAGCCCAACTAACATCCAATGTTTAATTTAATTCAAGTCAAATGGGCTTTGAATTGATTTATTAAGGCTTGGGCTTTGGTCAATGTGGGTCAAACCCAATTACCAAGCCCAAATAAGGAATCACCCTTAAAAGCCATAAAACCAATTTTAAGCCCATAAGGCCCAATTAAATTATTAAAGCCCATTATATTATATTTGGACTTAATGGAGTGATTTAGGCCCAAATTGGATCCAATCCTTTTGGCCCAAATCTACTTGGTCGAACCAAGCCCATTATGCCCAAATACAATATTAAAAGCCCAATGCACCAAATAAGCCCATTAATTAAATTTTAATATTCCAAACATTAAAGTCCAATTAATTAAAGTGTAATACCAAGATTAATACATTAAACCAAATATTTCAAAAATACCCATTTAATTTATTAATCATGTATTTTGCAAAATAAATGTCCAACATTAATTTTATCAAAAAATCAACTCCATTTCATGTCCTTGTAGATTCGGCCAAGGTAAGTTTTTTGTGTCGATTTGTTTTTCAATCCGATTGAATTACTAATCTACGTCTCGTATACGTTCTAAGTCATCCAATGATCTTAAACATAAAAAATTCCAATACATCAAATGTAACATACCATTCGGCCAAGGTCAAATTTGGGGGAAAAATCATCCAATGCATTTTTCATAAAATTGATTTCATATAATGTCATTTAACATACATATAAGCATACTCATTCATCAAATTTCACAAGAACATGCTTCAATCAATTTTACCCAAATTTTACCTAAAGTATTTCATGCTTAAACCTAGCTCAATGATACCATTGTTGGTTTCTATAATATGTCCCAAACAAAGATTAAGCATATGAAATACTATATTTGAATATATATAAAAGACTTGAAGCATTGCGGAATCATACTTACAAAGCTATGTGATGAAGAAGATGATCAAATGGTGGAAGCTCCAAGTGTTGGAAGATTCGGCCAAGAGGAGGAAGAAGACTTGAAGCTCCAAGCTTTTGTATTCCAAGCTCTTTGATGGTTCCCTATCACCTCTTTTGATCTCTTGCTTGTGCTAGCAAAAATGGAGAATAGAAGATCAAATCTTCCTTGCCCTTGTCAATGGTGATTCACGGCAATTGTAAGAAATTTGAGAGAGAAAGAGTTTTGTGTAATTGATTTTGTTTTACCAAAAATCAATTTATATTTATGCCATAATTTTATTAAATTAATAATAAATCTATGACACAAACCATGCAATGGCTTAGAGTGTCAAACACTCAAACTCCATGCAAAACATTTGAGTGTAATGCACACTATCACCATGCAATGCCTTATCAATTAAATAATGCATATAATGACAAGTGTCATGTGGGCCCCACACGTTTCCCAATGAAAGTGGGCCCACGTCCACTCACGCGTTCGGGTTCGATATTTCCGAAATACCGAGCTTACGTCGCGACGTTAATTAAACCGAATTTAAATAAATAATTGCGCCTGGCGAAATTATTATTTACGTCGCTAACGAATTAATTCTAAATTAACTCGTATGCCCGAATTAAAATCTAATTTTAATTTCTCGTCGAAATCGAATTTCGATTATTATATCGAATACAATAATTTTATCGATTAATTCCAAATTAATCGCTCTCTCTCTAAATTAGGCACTTTATCCAAGATAAAGTTTCTCCGCAATTAATCCAAGATTAATTAAGTCCGAATCAAATATCATAGGTGAATCTTCAGGAAGCGACCCAAGAGATCTCCGGATATTTTGGCAGTAAATACGGTCGTCGGATAATCCGAACACGTACGTACCTCGTACTACGTCTTTACCGATTTACAAGACAAGGTTGGCTTCTAGCAAAGCACCATGCCTACCCAATTCTCCAGAAATATTCTTATAGGAATATAAGATCTGTATCAAGCGTAGTATACCGTAGTATTGCGTACATCGATCCAGTATCGGATGATCACATGTTAGGCCTGGGGCTGGAGATGTGTCTGCCCCGTACGAAACATATATCGGACATCAAGCAACCAGTCTCTTTAAATCGGACAATCCTGACCTGGTCATATTGTCCCGACGGTTGCAACCTTTTATAGAGTACTAGTTTGTGCCCTGCGTGATCATCACCTCCATATGTCTGAAGCGATACTTCCATCTTGACATCACATCCAGTACACTATGATTCTCGATAAACCCAGAAGAGGTGTACACAGAACCGATTAAGGTCCCCAACCACCAAAACCAAAGTTTACCGATTGTCGCAAGTACTAGCGATGTAAGTCTCAGGTTAAGACCATATACACCTACCCTGAATCGGCCTCCCATAGACACGCAGACATACTACCAATGGGATTCGCGGGGTCTATCCAGAGCGAAGCTGTTTTCCGTACCATCGGTAAAACACAACCTCCTATCGCACTTGCATAAGTATCCAATACTTAAATATATGAGAACTATGCCGTTGTGCCCTCACAACGTGCACAAGCGCAATACTAGTCTATTCCGCATTATCGATGTCCGATCTCGATAATACTACGACTAGGGATATTTAATGATTAAACCTTTATGGATTGATACTGTCTCATATCATCTCAATCCGGTACTAATCATATGGACTTTCGCCATTTATATCAAAGTAAATAACATTACAAAACGGCAAAAGGCAATTTCATTATCACATAGTTAATTTTGTACAATAATACAATATCATTTACAAACAGTGACGCTATGGGACATAATGTCTAACACATCATAGAATTTCTTATCAGAATTACGAAGGATTACGTTTATCCCCAAAGTCACTCCGTGAGCGTATATGTGTCCCAATATAATTTATATTATGTGAGACTCATGCCACAGTGAATCATTCAGTTGGAATTCTCGGTCGTTACAATGCAGTCAGTTGAAATTTGATGGCCTATGAAATAGCGTGTGAATCCGACGACTTGTGGTTTTAATCCTAAAGGGGATTCGAGGACGAATTCTATTTATGGGGGGAGAAAATGTAACACCCTGGTAATTCAGATGACTACTATGTTAAAGGTGGCATAATAAATTATATAAACCATGCTCAAGCATGTATGTGATGGTGGAATTACATTACGGATCTTCGATAAATCCCTTGCAGTTCTGATACCAAATTTATTTACGATTCCACTCCGGATAGCTCTTAGCATTTGGAACATAAATTTCTCACACGATCTCTGATGTTTATGAATTTTATATCATTAGAAGCTAAGACTGAGACCTACAACTTCCGTGTTAAATAATTTTCCAAATCGAAAATAAGCAGATCCAAAATTATAATTTCCGTGGCTTGCTTAGTAAAAATTTTGAGTAGTAAAGTCTAGAATTGAGTGATGTGGCTGTAGGCATTGCATTTTTGCATGTGAAACCCGATGATGAGTCTCAGTTGGAGGCACTACCTTTTAAGTCGCGGGAGCTGCGGGAAACGGACGTCGGAAGGGAGGAGTCAAGAATTGACTCATATTCGGATTAAGTTCGCTGGTTTAGCTTCGGGTTACTTGTTGGTTTTCCGTTTTAAAAATTATTCCCGGCCCAAAACACTCACAAATCACCTAACCTCGGCCCAAAATCCCCGCAAGCCCTTGGCCTTGACCCAAAACCCTGCAAGCCCACACACCTTGTCCACACCAAACCAAACCCACCAACCAAGCCCACACGCCCATTCACCCTAATACACACCCAAATTAAATCAAATATTAAGTTAAATATTAATTAGATAATGTGATTAAATAAAATAATAATTAAATCATTTACCAAATTAAATAAAACATAAAATAATCATGTCTAATTTAAACAAATCAAATATGTTATATACCTAAATTAAAAAGATGATATGCCTAATTAAAATCAATCATAACAAATAAAAAATATTGACTTCCTAATCTAACAAAAATGTCTAATCCTAACCAATCAAATATATTGACTTCCTAATCTAAACCAAATTTGTCCCCCATCAATCTTTGACTTTCCTTGCTCAACACAAAATCAAATCCCTTCATTTTGAGACAAGGTGAAGCCCTAGCCCTTCTCTATATAAACCACACCTTTCCAAGGCATTCCCTCCTCCTAGTTCACGCCCATCACAAGAAATAAATAAGCAAAGAATTTCCAACCCCCTCTCCAAGCTCTCCATTCACGCCAATCACAAGAATAAGTAACAAAAAATATTCTTTTCATCTCATCCACTCCATAGCCGAACACATCACCCTCCTCAACCCCTCCATAACCGAAAATAACAAGCCTTTATATCCTTCTAAAGCCACCGAAACCAGCCCTAGACAGCAGCCTTCCATCACCGAAAATTACAACCAAAAATCGAACTACAGTGAACACAAAAACTGCACTATTTTACACGTACAAACAGCAGTAATTTAACCCCTAAAACAGCAGCAAAATCCACTTAAAACATTCCCTAAAAACCTTAAAGCAGTAACATAAAAAAAATACACTCAAAGCCTCCTTAAAACCGAAAAAACAGCAACCCAAACCCCCCTAAAAAATGCAAAAAACAGTCCACTAATAAACTGAAACAGTGAGCAGAATACAGAGAAAACAGGAGCAAAACGGAGACCAAACAGCAGAAAAACGGAGCAAAAATAGTAGCTTGAACAGCAAAACAGCGAGTTAAGACGTTAATCCAGTGAACCGGAAGAGTTGCGGAGTGATAGCCCTTCCGACGGCTGTGAAACGCAAGTCTGAAAGTCGACATAAAAGGTTAGACCTGAGGGTATTTTCCACATTCATTTTCTGTTTTATTTTTATTATTTATTGAATATTGTTCGCATGATTGTTATGCTAAAATGCATGTTGTGGCCCTTGAGTAGATAAATATGCATGTATCATGAAATATTGTATGTTGTGAACTTGGAATAAAATAAAAGATGTGTCAACTCTCGCGGTATATCGGATGGAAACCTGGACATAAATTTCATAGCCGATTCCGAATGGACGGTAATATGATCTGTACTCGGGATAAAACTCCACGTACCGCTTGAGTAAACGGCACCCTCTTTTGTTTTAAGTTGTTTTGGTTTATTTTTTTTCGTCATTTGAATTCTGCATGTTACTTGTTTATGCATGATTCAATCGAGCGCAAGGGCTTAGTAAGTGCGATGAAAGGTCCCCTATTTGGAGGGGTTAAAATCCTTTACCACGATGCTTTGCCGCGCCGGTGATTGATGTGTGTTCGGTTGAATGCAAAATATGTTCAATCGGGCATACTAAGTTTGACATTATTGTTTTTTTTAATTCTTTGTATGCATGATGCAATCGAGTGCATGGGCTTTTTAAGTGCGATGAAATATCCCCTATTTGGAGAGGTTAAAACCCTTTACCACGACGCTTTTCGCGCCGGTTGATGTGTGTTCGGTTGAACGCAAGATACGTTCAATCGGGCATACTAAGTTTGATATTATTGTTTTTAATTCTTTGCATGCATGATTCAATCGAGCGCATGGGCTTAGTAAGTGCGATGAAAGGTCCCCTATTTGGAGGGGTTAAAATCATTTACTATGATGCTTTTCCACGCCGGTTGATGTGTGTTCGGTTGAATACAAGATATGTTCAATCAGACATACTAAATTTCATATAGTTATCTTTATATTTGTACTCATCGTAACGAAAGGCGCATGGGTTATTGTGTTGGATTAAAAGGTTCTCCATTTGGGGGAAGAAAAGCCTAAAAAGGCTACCTTTACCATGATATTTGCCGTGTCTTTCATCTATTGATTGCATCGTCTATCCCTGTCTTGGCTCGACCTATTGTCATTGGTGTACCCATATTCTCAGCCATTGCTTCAGCCAAACCCATAGCCACACTCCACGCACCATATTGCCTTAGCGCCTAAAGCCCATAACAGGCGCACCACTCACCTTCACAGTCCACGTGAGCCATATTCACAAACTGCCCTTAACCAACAAACAAATCAGCGCACGAAACCCTCTTAAACGCCACACGACAGGCCACTCCTCACGCATGACTACTGCCCCATTCCCTCTTCATAATAAACACACGCAGATAACAGCCCTAGCCCTTCTTGGCAGCAACCTAAATCACTAGTCCTAGCTCACGCCAAACTGCCCTCAACACCACATGGCCACAATAACCATTCTGCCACTTCACTGTCTCATAAAACCCCTTCATGCGACAGCCCCTTGCACTCACGCACACACTCACAACTCTCACATAAAGCCAACTATACCATTCATCCATGTATTATGAAATCCCATATAGTCATTCTTATCTTTGTACGCATCATAGTGAAAAACATGTGTATCCCATTGGTTGCATCATTTACCTTTGTCTTGGCTCAACGTATCGTATTACAATTCATATATCCATGTTATGATAGCATTTGAGTATTATTTCTTGTGGTATGTAGGATGAAACCCAGACATAAATTCCGTAGCCGATTCCGAATGGACGGTAGTGCGGTCTGTACTTGGGATACAATTCCACGTACCACTTGGAAAAGTGCTCACATGTGTGCTTGTGTTTTTCGTGAATATAATATGCCAATGAAGTTGTATGTTCGTTGCTACTTTGATGTACTTTCAAGCATGCAATCTTAGATGTGAAATATATGTAAATTTAGGTGTAAGTTTTATCTTGTACAAGTGAATTTAGATGCATGATACTCTTGGAAATAAGTGTTACTTAAACTTGATTAAATTATTACATAAATCGTTTCATTACAAGTGACATAAGTAAAGGACCATTCCAAACCCAACGGTTTGAGGTCTTCCCTTTCGAGGGGTGAGTGCGGCCTTAAATCTCATTTTCAAGGTTCACACCGGGTGGCGACTCCATTATTCTCCGATTTAGTCCCCCACGGGCTACTCCGTACTCCCAACCGGGCCGCGAGCCCGGGACAGCATGCGTCATCCAGTTCCTATGTCCCACAGTCTGGCGACTCCACTAGGGATAGAGAATCGGCCCCGAAATATTGTCTTGTAATGTTTGGATTTATGTTCTAATTGACCGTGTCTATAGTCGATAAAATGAGGGTTTAATCAAGGGCATTTTGAGGCTAGGTAATGGTTTGGTGTCTTTCTTCATTCACTACCTTCCTAGAAGGAAAAGCTATGAAGGCACCTATATGGCCATCAACTCGTAGCCTATTGTGATGGACTAATTTGGAGGACTCATTGTTTATTCCTGTCACCAAGCGATAAGAGCCTAAGAGGCTAAGGTACTTAAGAGAGCCTCGCTCCACCCTCCCTCTGGGGAATCTACAACGGGAAATCCAATTGACAGTCAGTCACACACCATAGCTCATTGGCACGTACCTTAGTGTATAAAAATGGGTGCGCTCACTTGGTCGCTCGAACCCTTGATTGGGGAGACCTAGTTTTGGGCCATCCTTCGCCGGTGAGAGCCTTTGTCTACACTCTTGCGAACCCACCCATAGACCGGGTTTGTATGGTTAAAGTAACAATTATTTCCTTGAATATGTGCTTGTGGACTATCCTCATTTGGATGCAGTTCGAATATTGTCATAAATACGAACTTGCTGGGCCATTTAAACTGGGGCAAGTTCGTACCTTATGACCATTAGGCCCAAAGCTTCTGAAATGTTGATGGGCCATTCTGTAGAAATCATTGTTTTATGTTTGCATTATCTTTCTTCTATGCTTGTGTTTGGGAACATCATCGTTTGGATCCATTTGGACCATTTGTCATGGGATATGGGCTTGTTGGGCCATTTAAACTTGGACAAGAATGTCTTTTATGACAATTGGGACAAAGGCTTCTAAGTGATTGATGGGCCACTTCGTGCTTGTGTTCGGAACATTACCATTTGGATTTAGTTGGGCTCCTTGCCATGAGATGTGAACTTGTTGGGCCATTTAAACTGGGACGAGTTCACTCTATGACAGTTAGCCCAAAAGCTTCTAAAATGATAACGGGCCAATTTGTTTGAAAATTTAATTAATTTAGTATGTTATATATGTTACATGCATCTCATGCACCTCATACATACATCATGTTAACACCTTCTATATCTAAAAAAGACATCATAGATACCGTTTGGGTTAGAGAAGGGACAAGGCTCATTAAAAGAACAGTAACAGTCATGAGTGAATCCGGTAATGAGGTATCCCGTATGGATCAGTTAGAGAGAACGGTCTCGCCAAGATTACTGAACAGTTGCAAGCCTTGACTACTATTGTGGCTGGTATGGCTGTGCCCGTGCTGGGGGAAATTCTGGGAATGTGAGGCAAGAGGAACCTCCGAACAGATTGGGGGATGATATCCCCACTTTTGATGATGATATGGCAGAGTATGCAGCAGGCAGAGTATCTGGGTCTCAGGCAGAGTTACAGAAACTTCGGGATCAGGTTGAGTCAGTTACCCGCAAGATGAGGGGTAAGAATGAAGATTTGCTGGACTATGACACACTGACTTTCGAGGAACAGTTGCCGGCACAGTTCAAGATGCCTGATATGGCTAAGTTTAACGGGAATGGGGATCCAAGGGTGCATCTTCGACAGTTTGTATCAGTCATGAGTTCAGTTGGCCTATCTCAGCGCCAAGTGCAGAAAATGTTTGGAATGTCGCTCTCGTGGTGTGGTACCACAGTTTGGAGAAGAAAGTGAAGGAAGATTGGAGGGAGTTGGCTGATGCTTTCCTAAAGCAGTATGTCACTGACCTAGAGATCGATCTGTCACTCCGCGATCTGGAGAATGTTAAGCAGAAATCGGAGGAGAGTTTTAAGGAGTACGTGGACCGATGGAGGGGTCAGTTATTGAAAATGCAAACTAGGCCCTCGTAGAAGAACCAGATTAAAATGATCATCAAGGGCACCAAGCCCTCCATCTTTGGGAAGCTAAAGAGGATGACCTCCATGATTACTTATTTTCAGCAGTTGAGGGAAACTGTCATGGATATTGAGGAAGAAGAGGCCGAAAACAGAAAATTCTATAGTCTGAACAGGAGGCCCATTGGGGGGACATTGGGAACAAAGCCCATTTCTGCTGAGATTGCCGCTATCCAGAACCGGAGATTCTCCAACTTGGGTAGGCCCTTGTCCAAAGTATTGGAGAATTTGAAGAGACAAGGACTTCTGTCACCCCTAGAAGCCAACCATTACCCAATCCCCCACCATCACATTATAACCTAAGCCTTCACTGTCATTTTCACCAACAAAAGGGCCATGACACCGACAACTGCGCCCGACTCCGCCATGAAATCCAAGACCTGATAGACTCCAAGAAAATACCTGACCCAGAAACAGAACAGCCTGACACACACATAAACCCCTTACCCAACTACCGTGCCGTACCACCACCAGCCTATATGATCAATTCTGGATCCCAGAAGACCTTGTCCTAAAATCCTTCACCCTCAAGCCTTTTGCCTGGGAATCTGGGATAGTACTAGTGAAGATGAGACTGAGCAGGGAAAAAACTTTTGGCTTGATTTCTCTAGCAGTGATGAGGAAGAAGTAAGGGGAATGACGCGTAGTGGTCATTTTTACAATGATATGGCAGAGAAGGGTAATGAAGTTTTGGCAGATGGTAGAGAAGTGGTTGAGACTGCAGAAAATATTGAGGGGGATATAGTGCTGAGGCAATTCAGGAAGACTAGAGCACAAGTGAGTATCTAGGAACTGTTATGTGCATCTCGGGAGCATAGGCATGCCATGGTCGAGGCCTTGAGCAAGATTGTGGTACCGGAAGATGCCAACCCTGCAATGTTTGTTGGGTCGGTTCAAAAAGAAGCTTTGCAGATATCTTTTTCTGAGGATGAACTCCCGGCGGAGGGGAGAAATCATAATAGGCCACTATTTATCAGGGCCGAGGTGAGGGGTAATAGAACTTCATGTGTGATGGTGGATGATGGTTCGTCCATCAATGTGTGCCCGCTGAAATTCTGGCGAGATTGGGTATAAAAGCAACAGACTTGGACCCCTCCAGCATGACTATTAAGGCTTATGATGACAGTAAAAGGGGAGTCGAGGGTACTTTTGTGGCTATGGTCAAGGTAGGCCCTATTGAAGATGAAGTTGAGTTTACAGTGTTGGACATCCCAGCCACTTTTGCCTTGTTGTTGGGAAGGCCTTGGTTTCATAAACTTGGGGGCGTGCCTTCCACTTTACATCAGATGATCAAGTTCCCGTATGAGGGAGAAATTGTTACTATCCAGGCTAAGGTAGATAATGTTGTGGCTGCCTTGGAGATACAACCTTTCACGAGGTTTTAGGTGTCAGCTACTTTTGAGGAATGGGTGGATCCTAGGGTGGCTAGGATCATGAAAAAAATGAAGTTTGAGCCGGGTGAAGGTTCAAAATTGCCAGATTTCAGAGGACAGACTACTCGGAAAGGTTTGGGGTACAAATCTGATGAAGAAAAACCGAAGGTCGAGAAAAAGGGCCTGAAACGGATGGAGTGTTTTGTGAAAGCTTCAGGATATCAATGGGAGCCTGAACCTGTGGAAGTTAATGGAATTGTGGTACCTGGGTTTGAGATCTTCCAGGATATGTTGGGTAAGAAGCTGATAGTTGAAGAAATTGTGAAGAAAGAAGAAGAGAATTGGGAGGAAGAACTAATGAAGTTGGAGAGCCTGACTCTGGGAGAGGACGAAAAGCCTGAGGAATACCTGATTGCAGAGGAAGAAGTGTCTATAGATGATGAAGACATTTACCTTCCTGATTTGTTTGAAAGTACTTCCGCATTATCCAATAATAAAGACATTTCTTTTGCTTACTTGCCTGAGTCATTTCCATTTACTCTGCACGAATCAAGAATATTTGATATCAGTTCGGCCAGAACTACTGCATTTAACTTGGGTACGCTTGAGAACCCCAAAGAAATTCTGATTACAAGTGAAGTTACCTCTGAAGAGAGGGAGAAACTAGAAGAAGTGTTGGTCAGATATGCCAAAATGTTTGCTTGGTCCTATGAGGACATGCCTGGGGTAGACAGAAACATTGCCCAGCACACAATACCAACTTATCAGAATATGAGGCCAGTAAAATAGAAACTCTGACGGATGAGACCAGAATGGACTGAGAAAGTCAGAGAGGAAGTTAAAAAACAAATAGATGTGGGGTTCCTGGAAGTAGTAAAGTATCCTGAGTGGTTGGCTAATATAGTACCGGTGCCAAAGAAAGATGGGAAGGTCATAATGTGTGTAGACTACAGAGATCTCAACAAGGCTTGTCCGAAAGATGATTTTCCTCTGCCGCATATAGATGTTCTGGTTGATAGTGTGGCTTTATCTGCTATGTATTCATTTGTAGATGGATTTTCAGGTTACAATCAGGTTCTCATGGCTGAGGAAGACAAACACAAGACTGCATTTGTTACAGAGTGGGGTACTTATTGTTACAAGGTAATGCCGTTTGGGCTCAAGAATGCAGGAGCTACTTATCAACGGATGGCCACTACACTTTTCCATGACTTGATGCACAAAGAGATTGAGGTGTATGTGGATGACATGATGGTGAAATAAGAGACAAGAGTTGGGCATATTGAAGCACTGGAAAGGTTCCTTCAGAGAGTTGACAGATACAACCTGCGGCTTAATCGCAAAAAATATGTGTTTGGGGTGACATCAGGGAAGTTGCTTGGTCATACAGTGGGAATGGCGGAATAGAGGTAGACTCTGAAAAGATCAAGGCAATCACAGAAATGCCTGCACCGAAGACAGAAAAAGAAGTCAGAGCATTCTTGGGGAAGATTCAGTACATCAGTCGGTTCATCGCCAAGTTGACATCAGTATGTGAGCCTATCTTCAAACTGTTGAGAAAAGATCAGCCTGTGAGATGGAATGAACAGTTTCAGACAGCCTTCGACAAAATCAGAGAGTACTTGGTAAAGCCTCATGTATTGAAACCTCCGAGACCGGGCAGACCTTTGGTATTGTATTTGGCTATAGAATCAGAAGCACTGGGGGCAATGATGGTACATGCTGATGAGAAAGAAGTAGAACATGCAGTCTATTATCTGAGTAAGAAGATGCTCCCGTATGAGGCTCGATATCAGGAAGTTGAGAAGATTTGTCTTTCAGTGGTATGGGCTTCCAGAAAATTACGGCATTATTTCCAGTCATACAAGATCCAGGTAGTGGCAAAGGAAAATCCTCTGAAGTATCTTCATTCGGTGCCTTCACTAGTGGGAAAATTGGGCAGATGGTTGGTATTGCTGACAGAGTTTGACATTGAGTATCTCACCTCTAAAGTGATCAAAGTAAATCATCTAACCCTAGTATTTTCTTTTATTGTAATTTTCTTCATTTACGTTTCAACATTTTATTTTATGTCTTTTACTTTTAAGTTTCTACTAGCCCTAGTTATGCGTCGTAACTAAGTTAGTTATCTAGGGTTGTGATGAATTCCAATATCACCGGTTTATAAGGGGTTATTTTGTAGTTTGGGTAATTTAAATGTTTACTTATTAAGGCTTAAGCTTAATGCGTCTTGTTAACTGACCATTAATAAGATTGATATGGTAAATCTAAAATAAACTTGACAAAGGAATTTTAGGTTTCAGCCTTAGACTTAATAGCTAACGATCTTCCTTGAGGATAGATAACCCTTTAATAGATTTCCTTACAGGATAGACATATACCTATCAGGCGTGGGTAACCTTTATTGGAACTTAATTTTAATGAATCCAGGTAATTTGGTTGACATAGACATATGGTTCAATGGGGTTATACTGGGTATTTGCCTCTGACCATCGACAGAGGCTTTCGCATAATTTTGTGTTCCAGGTTAGTAAACTGATTTATTACACAAACATGAAATAACCACTTCATCTTTTAAAAGATATCAGAAAGATTCACAACCCTAGATAGTTTCCTAATATTGAATTTTCTTAAACCTACTTTCGTGCAATTTTATTTACTTGTTTTTAAATTTAGAATCATCACAATTTCAAATCAATCAATCAACCTGTTAGATACTAGTAATCATTTGACCTCATAAAATTAATCAATTAGGTATTAAGTCCTCGTGGGATCGATACTTTTTATACTACTTGAACGATACGTGCGCTTGCGTTATACGCGTGTGATTACGCCGGTCAAGTTTTTGGCGCCGTTGCCGGGGACTTATTTATCTTTCACTATTAGTTTTGAGGTTAGATATATTTACTTGTATCTAATTTCTATTTACTTATTGTTTTTGTTTTCTTGTGTTTCAGGTTCTCAGAAACTACAAGAGACGAACCAGAAGCTTTGAACTCCGACCGTTTGACCCGGAAATTGAAAGAACCATCAGACAGTTCAGAAGGGAAAAGCGAGAAGGCCAAGAAGCTTTAGTCAACATGGAACCTGAACCTTTGGAAGTTGCACCACCATTACCCATTTGAGACAGAACCATTCCGGTGGTCGACGGCTTCATTTCTTGTATTGTACTTCCTCATTTACCAGCAAATGCGTGTGACATCAAAACATGCATTCAGATGATTCAGCAGTCAGTGCAGTTTGGGGAAAAAGCAACTAAAGATCCTAATACCCACATTAGCAACTTCCTGGAAGTTTGCGGGACTTTCAATTACAACCAAGAAGCTGAAGAAGCAATGAGACTGCGGGTTTTTCCATACTCCTTGAAGGACGGAGCTAAAGCTTGTCTACATTCACTACCAGCAGGTTCCATCACAACTTGGAACACTTTAGCCACCAAATTTCTTGCAGAGTACTTTCCACCAGCCAGAACTGGAAAGCTGAGGAATGACATCACATCCTTTGTACAACAAGACTCGAAAACTCTCTACGAAGCTTGGGAAAGGTACAAAGATTTGCTCTGGAAATGTCCTCACCATGAGATTCCAAAATGGCTTCAAGTCCAAACATTCTATAATGGACTTTCTGGACTGATGAGAACCACAATCGATGCTGCTGCTGGAGGAGCTTTAATGGCAAAAGGAGAAGATCAAGCTTGGGACCTAATCGAAGAAATGGCCAACAACAATTCCTTGTGGCCAACAGAAATGAGCATGATCCAAAGAATTAAAGGAATTTATGAAGTTGGAGCCAATACAGCAGTCAACGCCAAGCTGGATCAGATATGTAAATTCATGGAGACTCTCAGTACTCAAGGAAACATTGGAGCCACAAGTTCACCATATGGAGGAGCACCAGAACCAAACCAACTTGAAGAGACGGTGAATTATGTCAACAATTTCAACAGACAGGGAAACAATCCATATTCCAACACCTACAACCCAGGGTGGAGGAATCATCCCAATTTTTCATGGAGCAATAATTCAGGGCAAAAGAACAATCCACCACCTGGATTCCAACAGCAGAACTATCCACCACCAGGATTTCAACAACAGAACAAAGGCCAGGAACATGAAAAAGAACCCGAAATGAAAGAATGGATTCCAGAGATGTTCAAAAAGCAACAAACAGCATATGATGCTATGTTTCAAAGCCAATATGCTTCCATCAAAGCACTGGAGAATCAAATTGGACAACTGGCCAATGCTTAGAGTCACAGACCGCCAGGAAATCTTCCCAGCAATACAGAACCAAATCCAAGGAACCGAGGGAAGGAGCAATGTCAAGCCATTACTTTGAAAAGCGGTATTGAGATCAACAAAGATGTTGGAATCAAGGCATCCATTGAAGAAATTCCAAAAGAAGCAGTTCCACAGATGGAGGAAAAAAAAGCAAAGGAAAAAGACCAATCACTCCACCTCCACCTTTTCCACAGCGTCTTCAGAAAAACAAACTGGACAAGCAGTTTGCTCATTTCCTGGAAGTGTTCAAAAAGTTGCACATTAACATTCCATTTGCAGAAGCCTTGGAACAAATGCCCAGCTTTGTAAAATTCATGAAAGACATTCTTTCACGAAAACGGAGATTGGGAGATTACGAGACAATAGCATTGACAGAAGAATACATCGCCATCATTAAGAGGAAGCTTCCCCCAAAGTTGAAAGATCCTGGCAGTTTCAATATTCCTTGCTTCATAGGAGAACATAAATTTGGTAGGGCTTTATGTGATTTAGGTGCGAGTGTTAACTTGATGCCTTTTTCTATTTTCAGGAAACTGTAGATTGGAAAAACAATGCCAACTTCAGTCTCTCTGTAACTTGCTGATAGAACACTCGTATTTCCGAGAGGTGTAATTGAAGATGTGCTGGTTAAAGTTGACAAATTCATTTTCCCAGCAGATTTTATTGTCCTTGATATGGAAGAAGATGAAGACATGCCGATAATCCTCGGAAGACCATTATTGGCTACAGGTCGAACCATTATTGATGTACAGAAAAGAGAACTAACCATGAGGGTACATGACCAAGAAGTAACATTCAATGTTTTCAAGGCCATAAATTTCCCAGATGATGAAAAGAATGAGGAATGTTTCAGACTTGATGTGATACACGATACCATTCCGAACTCCAATGTAATGGAAAGTTCTACTCACAAACTTAAAACATGTCAACTGCATGTGGAGTCTAAAGATAAAGCGTCTTGTGTACTGAAAAAGCCAATTCTTACACTATAAGCAACAAACGAGAAATAGTTCCACCAGTTCAACGAATTGGAGGAATTTCATAATCACCATTTTAAGAACGCTAAATTATACAAAGAAAAGGCCGAAAAAACATTATGAGAAAATAATGTTGGACAATTATGACCCATAACATCATTATTTGTACAGAATATGGTGTTGTTGTACAAATTAACTATGTGACAAAGGAAATTGCTCTTTCATCATTTGTAATTGGATTACCAAGATACATAAATGATAAAAGTTCATATGATTATTTCCGGATTAATAAGATATAAGACAGTATTAATCCATTAACGTTTAATCATTAAAATATCCCTAGTCATAGTATTATCGAGATTGGACATCGATAATGCGGAATAGGCTAGTATCGCACTTGTGCGCGTTGTGGGAGCATAACGGCATAGTTCTCATATATTTAAGTATTGGATACTTATAAAAGTGTGATTGGAGGTTGTGTTTACCGATGGTACGGAAACAGCTTCGCTCTGGATAAACCCCTCAGAATTCCATTGGTAGTATGACTATGTGTCTATGGAAGTCTGAATCAGGGTAGGTGTATTTGGTATTAACCTGAGACTTACATCGCTAATACTTCCGACAATCAATATACTTTGGTTTTGGTCGTCCATGGCTTTAACAAGTTCTATGTACGCCTCTTTTGGGTATATTGAGAATCGTAATGTATTGGGTGTGATGTCAAGATGGAAGTATCACTTCAGTCATATGGAGATGATGGTCACGTAGGATATGGAATTGGTGCTCTTATATGTTGCAGCTATTGGGATAATATGACTAGGTCATGCTTATCCGATTATAGCTTCGTACGGGGCAGACACAATTCCAACCCCAGGCCTAGCACGTGACATCAGATACTGGATCGCAATAAGCAATACTACATACCCTACGCCTGATATAGATTATATATTCCTTTAAGAATATTTCTGGAGAATTGGGTAGGCACGGTGATTTGCTAGAAGCCAACCATGTCTTGTAAATCGGTAAAAACATAGTACTAGGTACGTACGTGTTCGGATAGTCCGACGACCGGATTTACTGCCAACATATCTGGGGATCTCATGGGTCGCTTCCTGAAGATTCACCGATGACGTATGACTCGGACATAATTAATCTGGGATTAATTATAAGAGAGAGAAAATTAATCTAGGATTTATTGCGGAGATATTTTATCTGGGATAAAATACTATTTAAAGAGAGAGAACGATTAATTTGGAATTAATAGATAAAATAATATATTTGATATATTATAGGAAATTAGATTTCGACGCGGAATTAAAATTAGATTTTAATTCGGGCGAACGAGTTAATTTAGAATTAATTCGTTAGCGACGTGAATAGTAATTTTGCTAGGCATAATTATTTACTTAAATTTCATTTAATTACGTCACAATGGAAAATTCATTAATTCGGAATTAGCGAACCCGAGCCCGAGATGTGTTGCGGGCCCACTCCGATTTTGAATCAAATGGAGCCCACAAGTCACATCACAACAAACATCACCTAGTCGCTTTATGTTGATGGGTTTTGGTGGGTTGGTGATAACTTGTCCAACACACCAAATATGTGTAAGAATTGAATGACTTATACCAAATATTTGGTATATCAATTAATTTGGTTTTTGAAGAAAAATTATGTTATTTGATTTCTTATATACACAAGAATCATTTTCGTTTTGAATTAAATCATATACCATTATGATTACATCAAAACACTAGTTCCAAGAACGCAATGCTTGCTTCGATCCATAAATGGATTGATTTAACTTGCAAACCTTGTTTGCATATTTTGGTACGACAAAACCGTCAGGATGTTGTAAACATCCTCCAAAAGGTTTTCGTTGAAGGAAAGCGGTTTCGACGTTCGGCTGCCATATTTCATAAATGAAACATGCAGCATTAGCAAGCATTATCCAAATGGATTTAATCATGGCAACGAGTAAATGCTTTCGTCGTAATCGACACAATGTTGATAACGATACTTTTTCGCTACAAGCCTAGCTTTGTACGTTGGTATGTTGCCATCCATGTATGTCTTCCTTGAAGACTTATATAGTACCAATAGGCACAATGCCTTCTGGTACATCAACCAGTGTCCAAACTTGGTTGGTATACATGGAATCTATTTTAGACATCATGGCACTTTGCCATAATAGGGAGTCGATACCCTGTATCACTTCCTCATAAGTAGTCGGTTTGTCTTCCTCAATAAGATTGACATCTTTATGACGTGAGATCAGAAACCCATACCTCCCAATTTGTTTTCTGACTCTCTGCGACTTACGCGGTTCTTGTGTATTCGAAGATTGTGGTACAGTTTCATCCCTGATGAACTGTTTGTGTTCCATGAGGACTCGGTGCCTAGAACAGTATTACTCTGATTTTCATCGAGTTTTACTTTCCTCCCACTTACCACTGCATATAGGTATTCCTCTTAGGAAAACCGCATGGAGAACAACAATTAAATTGTTCTCTTGTGAGTTGTATAAGTATTATACTTTTGTTTCCCTAGGATAACCTACAAATTAGGCACTTATCCAATTTGGGTTCTAGTTTGGTATCATCCAAACATATGCCCAGCATACCCAAATCATCAGGAATGAGAAAACCTGGTTTCTTTCCTGTTCATATCTAATATGAAATCTGTCAAACAGATTTTTCATGGAACCTTATTCCTAATAAGTCTTGCACTATTTTATACGTATCCTTTGAAGGAAAATGGTAGCTCAGAGCGACTCATCATTAACCTTATCATGTCCAACAAAATTCGGTTTCTCTGTTCGGACACACCGTCAAATTGAGGTGTTTCGGGAGGAGTCCTTTATGAAAGAATACTATACTCTTTCAAATATTCGAGAAACGTATTGCTTAAGTATTTTCCATCACAGTCCAATCGTGATGTTTTAATACTCTTGCCAATCTGTTTGTCTACTTCGTGTCGAAACTCTTTGAATTTATCAAAAGTTTCTGATTCGTGTTTCAAAAGAAACACATAACCATAACGCGATGCCACATCCGTAAAGGTTACGAAGTATTCATATCCACCTCTAGCCTAGCTAGACATGGGCCCACTTACGTCACTATGAATGAGGGCTAACAGATCGGTGGCATTTGTACTTTTACCAATTAAAGGTGTTTTAGGCACTTTGCCTAAATAACTAGATTCGTAGACTTTATTTGAATAGAATCAAATCTGTCCTAGTATCCACTCTTCGAAAGTGTGGATATACGAATCTTGTTATTGTGTCCCAGACAACAATTCCACTTATAAGTCTCAACTGATTTATTGCGTTTGAGCTATTTGTTTGTCATGTCATACGTTTGAGATTCATTTATATTCTAAATATAAGTACTGTTATTCACATCTAATGTGTTTATCTCAATACAATCTTTATAAAATGAAACACTTTAGTGTTCTAGAATATAAAGGTATACCCGCAACGAGTTATACTCTGATATAGAGATAATGTTTCTAGTCAAACTAGGTACATTATAATAGTTTCCTAATTTAAGTACATACCTGAAGGGTGGTTCCCAAACTTAGGTTTCTACGGTTAAAACAACGATTGTTGTCCCATTTCCTATTCGCAGGTAAATCTCAACCGAAGTCAGTATCCTACTTATCAGCAGATTTTGCACATCAGTACATATTTATGTACTACATCTAGTATCAAAAATCTAATTTTGAAACCAGTATCGAACATGTTTATGACAAACATACTTGAAGCCGGAGCCTTGCCTCTCTTCACTTCCTTCGTGTCTGCTTTGTCCATATGGCGGTCACGCATCCAGTGACCCCGTTTGCCACAATTTAGGCAGACATCTTGGGATATGTCATTTGTCTTCCCAGAAGACTGTGATGATTTTGCCTTTGCCCATTTTAGAAGCTCTGGCTTTGCCTCCTTGAGCATAGTTGTCAACTCTCCAAGAGTTTACTCTTGGTTCATAATGAACCTGCCCTAGCTTTCCGGTAGAGACTATCAGATCAAATCTTTTGGTAGTCTCGGCCACGTAGGTAATGCCCAGCTAACCCAGCTGATCGATGTCAGCAATCATCTGCGACACCTAGTGCTCGACAGATGTACCTTCTGACATACACGAGCGAAAGAGCTTCTTTTGCAATTTGTACTTCTAAGATCTAAGAATGAATCTATGAAGATCTTTAATTTCATCATCAAGGCACAAGGATATAATCCTTAATTTTGATGACGAAATTAAAGTGTCATTGTGGTAAGCATAATGGATTGAGCACTAAAGTTATAATTACATGAATCTTCCAAAGATCATGTTCTACTATTTGCTCAACTTCGGGCTTAGGCCCAAGTGGTTGTTCTATCAAATAGAATAACTTCTCAGTTCCCAGGACTATCCCGAGGTTCTATTCCCAATTTGAAAATTAAAGCTGTTTAAAGACATTTTTACCCAGGTTTATGTTTTAAACGCTAATCTTTCATTTATCTTTATTGCTAAAGTCCAACTATCCAATCAACGATTTCGGGTACAATGAATATAATGATTACTATAGTCTAACTATATAATCAACTATAATTTAATTGGTTAAATTCAAATATATTGATTACTATAATCCAATTTTATAGTCAACTATAAATGAAATAGTTTGAATACAATCCAACTGTTTAATTAAAACAACGATTAAATATTAGTCCAACTAATATATATTTAAATTAATGATAAAAAATTGAAATGAGCGCGTATTGGCAAGTATCTAAACGAAATTGTAAATTTAATACTTGCCTCCCACTATTTTTCGGCGAGCCTCTAACCCTCTGTTGAGTACTCGGGAAACCTTGTTTCCTAGTGGGCTAGGATCCCGTTAAATAACACACAACCTTGACTTTGGCCAACAAATTGTATGATATTTAACTACGTAGATCTCTAAGATCAATAGGATCTCATCCAATTCCTAGATCCAGTAGGTGGACATCCAAGTCTGAAATATATATCCAATATATGCCAATATATCTAATATATTCCCTAACCTTTTTCCTCTGAATCAACTAAGCCTTGGCTTTGGCACAACAAGCTTAATGATTCCAGTTAAGCGTGACCCATTGACTTTGGAAAGCTTCATAATCGATGTCGATGGACAAGAAGTGATCTTGACTTTGGCCAACAAATCACAACTTGGACAAGACATGCGATATGGAACAAAGCATTTGTGATTCAAACACATCCGCGATGGACAAAGGTCTTGACTTTGGCCAACAAACCAGTGCCAATCTTGGATCTTGAGAATGAATCATTCAATGGAAGGAAAAACGCTTAATATTTATTGAGGGTTTTTCGCGTAATTGGCAACCAATTAATTATCTTTGATTAGGTCTCATCATACACCCTTAAGCATGCATTCTAAAAGCATAATAAGGTGCGATAAATAAATTAATAATGATATGCGGATGGATATTTAAAATAACTTGTTCCTACAACAAATCTCTCCATTTCGTCTCTCCCGCTAGCACAAATCTTACTTCTACCCAATTACATAACACTTCTAAAGAAACCTCATATACATTGAGGGGAATAGGTGAGAAGAGAAATACAAAGAGTCAAGAGGTAATAGGCTGGACACGCAGGTCTAATTTAATAAATTCTAAATTTATTACAATAATTTCCAAAATTGCCCTCACCCATCTAATATCCATCTGATATGCATTATTCATACATCACATCCATGTATTCACACAAAACATGTTATCAATCAATCTAATCCAATTAATTAATTAGAAATTAATGACCATCCAATGTTCAAACAATGATTTGATTTGCGCGAGTCCAACTCGTTTTAAGAATAAGTACTCAAAGTACGAATTCTTGAATTATATCAAACTACAATATTAAATCCAATTTAATTTGTATTCAATACTAATTCTTTATTTAATTCCAAATTAAATAATTACACTTTATTAATGAGCTTTTGGGACTTATATTCTAAATCTAATCTTAACGGGTCTCAAAGCCCAATTAACATCCAATGTCAAATTAATTAAAGTCCAATGGGCTTTCAATTAATTTATAAGGCATGGACTTTGGCAACCAAAGCCCAATAAGGAATCACCCTTTGCCAAAAATCAATTTAGGCCCATTAGGCCCAATTAAAATTTTAAAGGCCCATTATATTATATTTGGACTTTATGGAAATGGTTTTAGGCCCAATTGGATCCAACCAATTAACCTAAACCAAACTTGGCCCAACCAAGCCCATTAAGCCCAAATACAACTTTATTAGCCCAACTAATTAAATTCCAATATACCAAATATCATAATTTAATCAACCAAAGTGTATTAGCCATAATTAATTATTCAAATTAATATTTCCAAAATACCAATTTACATAATTAATCATGCTTTATTATTAATCAAGTTATGTCTAACATAAATTGAAGCAAAATCAATCCAACATGCCTATAAGGCTCTCGGCAATTTGGAGATTTTTATATCAATTTTGATTTCAATCCAATTAAATCACAAACTAATATATCTCATGCATTTTAAACATATCCAATTGTCTAAAATTCAAAAATCACCAAGAGCTTATCCTAGTGTCATATTCGGCCAATATAAGGATTTTGATAAAATAATTTTTGATCAATTTTACAGAAATCCAATGATGCAAAACTCTAAGTAATCATCATCTAACATCAACCAAACACTCAATTTGAAGAAATCATGCTCAAATCACAAAAGCCCCAAATTAAAGTTTAAGAATCCTTAGTTAATTTCATGCTTAATAACGGCTCTGATACCATTGTTGGGTTTTCTAGGTCAAACCAAGATCAAATTAAGCATATCAACGTGTGAATACATCAAAGTAAAGTAGCGGAAATACTCACTTTGATCGGCTTTTGCGATGCGAAGACAACAATTAGTGCGCATACAACTAGAACTAGAGCAGAATGTATTTTTAAACAAATCAAGGTTGAAACTCTTGACATGGAAGTTGAAATCAAGCTGGTCAGGGCCATTTGTGATCACCAAAGTTTTACCAGACAAATCCGTTGAGATACATGATCCCGACTCCAACAAAACATTCAAGGTTAAAAACAAGCGTGTCAAGCACTACTGGGGAGAATCATTTGAGCGACAAAAAGAAAGTTTCACAGTTTCAGATCTAGCATAACGTTTGGGCAGTCACGTCTAGCTGACGACGTTAAACTTAGCGCTAGTATGGAGACAACCCATGCAATCTTTGTATATATTGTGATTTGGTGTAATTTAATTTGTGTGTTTAGTTTTTGCAGATTAAGTCATTTCAGGATGGAAGAATTTCTAGCAAATATTCACAAGCAATTTCCTTCTCTCCCTCAAAAATATCTGATGAAAGTTTACAAAGCTCGCTTGGAAAGGATGAGACTACTGATGATCAAAGGTATTCCTACTGATATTCGTTGGATTATTGAAGCAAGGGTCTGATTTGCAGGTGAGTCCTCTGATCCTTTTATTTCACATTTGTCTGGTTTAGGAAGAAGCACATATGCTAAAAAGAGAAGAGCCAAAAGAATGTGTGTTTGTTATAAATATGCTCGCATGTTTTGTAATACTCGTTGTCGTTCTTTAGGAATGGTGTCTGATAACCACGAAGATAAGATTAATTTCATTAGAGATGGCTTGAGTAATGAGTCTTTGGATGACATATCTAAAACTCTTGAGACGCATCCTAATGGATGTGTGTATCACGAGATTCGTGTGTTATACGCACAATTCTAAAAGGAAAGACAACAGTTAAGTCTCGGGAATCTGACTCAAAAGACTCTGTTTGCCAATTTATAAGAAAATTGGATGGAAAGGTTGTTCCTGACACATAGACGCCAATCAAGCCGCTACATTTCTTGTACATATTATATCTCTTTGTCTTATCCTAATAATTGTGATTTGTTTTGTTGTTTTCTTTTATTTTCTATGACAGGATCCATACCTTTTTTACTATCACGATTTATTTTTATTGTTTAACTAATAATTATCATTTGGCAGAAACAAGTACTATTATTTTTACTCACCCTTTTCAAGTGTTATAAATTCAACTCATCATTGCACATTTGAAGGCATCCAGAGTGAAACATGGAAGCCACTTCAAGAAGACGAGTTGAAAACATCTGTGTGTTTTGTGGTATTAGTGTTGGTGTTAAACCAGAATACGTAGGAGCAGCACAGGAATTGGGTCGAGTCTTAGCTGCAAGGAATATGCACTTAGTTTATGGCAGAGGCAATCTTGGACTAATAGGGATCGTTTCAAAGGCTGTACAAGAATGAGGCAGTCAAGTCTTAGGAATCATCCCAAAACCCTTAGCGGAGGCAAATCTTATTGGACCATTAAACGAAGAAGAACTAATTGTGTCAGGTATGTCTGAACAACTGGTAGAAATGATTAATCGTGCTGATGCTTTTATTGTTTTGCCAGGTGGCTTGGGTACATTGGAGGAAATTTTTACAGTGTTATCTTGGGAAACTTGAACATACACCAGAAACCGTTTGGACTGTACAACGTCGAAAGATTTTATGATTTTCTTTGTGTATTTCTTGATGATGCCCGGAGAAATGGGTTCGTGACAAAACCTATGAAAGAACTCCTCTTTACTGCCAAAACTGCTCCGGATCTAATTGACCAAATCTTAGCCTATTAACCACAAATTGACCCTATCATTTCAAAGATAAATTGGTCCGAGAATGATCATGGTAAGCGGCGTCGGATTAATCTGGATATTAACCTTTAACTTTTCGTATAGAATTTCAGTTAACCAGGTACTATCTTCTAAACTCTTCTTCTACTGTTTAAGACATTGGGGACAATGTCTCATTTAGGTTTGGGGGAGGGAATTAGTTGATTAGTATCTTGTTTTTAGTTGTGTGTTGTTTTTATTTTTAGTCCAAAATTTTTCGAAAAAAAAAAATTTGAAAAATTTCAAAAATTACAAAAATATTTTGCGTTTTGTGTTTTTATTTTGACTAAAAATGTGAAATTGGTAAGAGATAGCTGTGTAAGGAGTTTCCACTCCTCAGACGTATCTCAAACCTATTTCGGAACAAGTTAATTTTTGTTTATTTCCTTTTAAATTATTTAATTTGTGAATTCTCCATAAAACTGACTAAAATGAATCTTCATATGCTCAGTTGGCAGGTATTATCAACATGCAAGGTAACATACGGACATGAGCTGTAATTGAAAAGTTTGTAATATTCAGTGCTCTAGTTTAATTGGAGGAAGCATCTATAAATGTCAATGTAGTAAAAAAATACATATGAGATATGAGTTATTAAGTCTGTAAGGGTGTTTTAACATCTAGTGCCCTAAAACCAATTGGTTTTGGGAGTCACTGGCCCAAAGCTCACTACATGGATCAAAGATGCTGCAAAAATATATATATATGAAGTCTGAGTAATTAAGTCCGTAGGGGTGTCTTAACATCCGGTGCCCTAAAGTCAACTGGTTTAGGAGCCACCGACCCAACACTCACTACATAGATGGAAGATATTGTATATAAATAAATAAAAAAATCAAAAATCAAAGAAAAAATCAGAAAAATCAGAAAAATTATTCCATTACTACAAAAAGGTGTGAATTCTGATAAAACTTTAGGAAAAAAATATTACTCTCTTATCAACTGCACTTGTGATTATTGTGGGCAAAAATGAGTTGATTAATATTTTGTTGGCTGTGTATATGGAGAATGGTAAATATAATCGGAGAATTTACTTATTCGGTAATTTAGAAAAAAATAAAACAACTAGTGACTTGGAGTAGAAGTTTCACTGATTAGTCACTAACTTCTTTAATCATGTTACCGCATATATGGCTGGTTGGTATATCACACAAGTTAAGATACTATATTAAGGTAGATATGTAAAATAATAGTGATAAAATTAGATCCTCTAGCCCCTAGCATTTTATTTTATTGTAATTTTCTTCATTTACGTTTCAGCATTTTATTTTATGTCTTTTACATTAAAGTTTTTACTAGCCCTAGTTATGCGTCGTAACTAAGTTAGTTATCTAGGGTTGTGATGAATTCCAATATCACCGATTTATAAGTGGTTATTTTGCAGTTTGGGTAATTTAAAGGTTTACTTATTAAGTCTTAAGCTTAATGCGTCTTGTTAACTGGCCATTAATAAGATTGATCTGGTAAATCAAAAATAAACTTGACAAAGGAATTTTAGGATTCAGCCTTAGACGTAATAACTCACGATCTTCATTGAGGATAGATAACCCTTTAATAGATTTCCTTACAGGATAGACATATACCTATCGGGCGGGGGTAACCTTTATTGGAACTTAATTTTAATGAATCCATGTAATTTGGTTGACATAGACATATGGTTCAATTCGGTTATACTGGGTATTTGCGTCTGACCATCGACAGAGGCTTTCGCGTTAGTAAACTGATTTATTACACACACATGAAATAACCACTTCATCTTTTAAAAGTTATGAGAAATATTCACAACCTTGGATAGTTTCCTAATATTGAATTTTCTTAAACCTACTTTCGTGAAATTTTATTTACTTGTTTTTAAATTTAGAATCATCACCATTTCAAATCAATCAATCAATCTGTTGGATACTAGTAATCATTTGACCTCATAAAATTAATAGATTAGGTATTAAGTCCTCGTGGGATCGATACTTTTTATACTACTTGAACGATAAGTGCGCTTGCGTTATACGCGTGTGATTACGCCGGTCAATTCTCAGAGTTATGATTTTCAGAAAAGACAGTTTTATGAAAGCGTTTTCAAGAGAAACAGTTTTATGAGAATCTCAGAGTTTCACAGACAGAAATGATTTGTATAAGAGTTTTCAAAGAAAGATATGAGTTTACAGACAAGAAATAGTTTTCAGAAAAGATCAATTTTCTTGAGATGAATTTGATTTCATAAAAATGAATGTTTCAGAAAAGCATTTCAGTTTTCATTTTTAACTGTGCACTCATCATGTCGTTCAAACAATCTAACCCCCTCACTCCCAGTATTTCTATTTTGCAGTTATACCCGAAGGACGAGCTCGAGAGGATGTATACCAATGGTAGTCACTATGGTGTTTAGGTGTTGGTTTCTATTAAGGTCCCAAGATCATAAATAAGCAAGAAATATGTGCGAATACAAATCAACGAAGTTGCGGAATACTCACATCGATCGGTTCAGCGACGTGCGACGAACAAAAACTAAAACTGCTCACTGTGAACTGCGGCAGTGGACTGCTACAAGCTCACTGTTTTGGTGTCAATGGTGGTCTTTCGTCAAACTCCAAGCTTCGTCGAATGGTTCCCGGCTCATGGGTGGACTTCCCTATCACCTTCGCATGTCTCGTAAGTGTGCTAGCACTTGTGATTTTGCCATAAAATCCCACTCTTGCTTCCCTTCACTGCTTGGTTTTGAGCAAAACTATGAGAAGAAAATGGCAGTGAGCTGCCGAGAGAGAGAAGAAATCAAAGAGAGAGAGAGTTAATTGTTACTTTTAAAATGGTAAATGATTTTCCATAAATCATATACACAATTTTTTCCCTCCAAAAATCAAAGCCAATAAAGGCTCCAACCACTCCCATCACTCAATCACATCAATCAATCAAGTGTCACATCACTCAAAGTGACATGTGATTTGACGCTTGATACGACTAGCGATTTGAAGCTTGATTTGACTTGCGTGCCGCACTCGAATTCAAAATGTGAATGCGCTAGTAAATAATCCCGGGCTCGGGTTCGCTAATTCCAAATTAACGAATTTTCCATTGCGCCGTAATTAAATGATTACACCTAGTGAAATCACTATTCACATCGGTAATGAATTAATTCTAAATTAATTCGTTCGCCCGAATTAAAATCTAATTTTAATTCCGTGTAGAAATACAATTTCGTTTAATATATCAAATATATTAATTAATCGATTAATTCCAAATTATCTGTTATCTCTCTTTTAATGATATTTTATCTCAGATAAAATATCTCTGCAATTAATCCCAGATTAATTTTCTCTCTCTTATTATTAATCCCAGATTAATTTAGAGTGCGAGTCATACGTCATCGGTGAATCTTTGGGAAGCGACCCATGAGATCCCCGGATATGTTGGCAGTAAATTCGGTCGTCGGACTATCCGAACACGTAATTACCTCGTACTACGTTTATATCGATTTACAAGACAAGGTTGGCCTCTAGCAAAGCGCCATGCCTACCCAATTCTCCGGAAATATTGTTACAGGAATAAAGGATCTATATCAGGCGTAGTATACGTAGTATTGCGTATTTCTTTCCAGTATCGGATGATCACGTGCTAGGATTGGGGCTGGAATTGTGTCTGCCCCGTACGAAGCACATGGCGGATGTCTGGTAACTAGTCTCCATAATCAGATAAACATGACCTTGTCATTTTATCCCGATGACTGCAGTACTTAAGAGTACTATTACCGTATCCTACGTGACCATCATCTCCATATGACTGGAGTGACATTTCCGTCTTGACATCACACCCAACACACTACGATTCTCAATATACCCAGCATTGGCATACATAGAACCTGTTAAAGCCCTAGACGACCGCAACCAAAGTATATTGATTGTCGCAAGTATTTGCGGTGTAAGTCTCAGGTTAAGACCAAATACACCTACCCTGATTTCAGACTTCCATAGACACATAGTCATACTACCAATGGAATTCCGAGGGGGTCTATCCAGAGCGAAGCTGTTTCCCGTACCATCGGTAAAACACACAACCTCATATTACACTTGCATGAGTATCATATACCCAAATATATGAGAACTATGTTGTTGTGCCCTCACAACGCGCACAATTGTAATACTAGTCTTTTACGTATTTATCGATGTCCAATCTCGATAATACTCTGACTAGGGATATTTAATGATTTATCCTTCGTGGACTGATACTGTCTCATATCATTCTCCATCCAGGAACAAATAATAAGGACCTCCTATCATTTACATATCTAGGTGATCTAATCACAAATGATAATAGAGCAATCTCCTTTGTCACATAGTTAATTTGTACAACAACACCATGATCTGTAAAAATAGTGACGCTATGGGTCATAATTGTCCAACAATCTCCCACTTGGCCTATAGCCAGTCACTCGAGTGTCTTACACCCGAACTATGTACGGTTGGCTCAAACTGCTGAGAAAAGGCCTTCGTCAGCGGATTTGCATGATTATCATCTTATGTGATTTATTCGATCATCACATCGCCACGATGTATGATCCGAACGAACCAGATGAATATCGAAGTATATATCTGGATCGTTGATGAGACCATTAATTCTTTAGCCTGTGCTGACGCCTAGCTCAGCTGCTAACAGAACTATATTTAATCTAATTAGATTGTTGTCGACCCAAATGGCTTCCATTGCTGCCTCAGCTGCAGCAATCACCCGCATTTGTTGTTTATTCGGTAATAATATCTTGCTTGGAAGATTTCCAGCTCACTGTTCCGTTCTTCAAACTGAATAGTACCGTTTGCGACTTATAGTCGTTTTATCGGTTTAGGAAACTTGCTACAGTGATCCCAGTCACTTCATGTTCTCCATCTCCTTAGTTTAAGACAGCATCCTTAGTTCTCTAAGATTCTAAGTATGTTCTTAACTTCTATCCAGTGACTATCAGTCGGATTGGCCTGTTTGTGACTCCATATGCTCAAAGCGTATGAGGCACCAGGTCGTGTACATTTTTCAATGTACGATTTCTCGGAGAGTTTTCTCGAAAGCCAAGCTTTCACCGATTATTTATTATGGGAATATCATTTCCAAGAAATGACATAGTATCATTATTTATAGGACAGCCACTGTCAGTGCGCTCCCACTAACCTTCTTATATACACAAGAATCATTTCGTTTTGAATTAAATCATAAACCATTATGATCACATCAAAACGACAATTCCAAGAACCTAATGCTTGCTTCAATCCAAACATGGATCGAATAACCTGCAAATCTTATTTGGTTGTTTAGATATGACAAAACCGCCAGGATGTTGTAAACATCCTCCAAAAGGTTTCCTTTTCAGGAAAGCGATTTCCCGTTAAGCTGACATATTTCATAAACGAAACATGCAGCTTTAGCAAGCATTATCCAAATGGATTTACCGTGGCAACAGGTAAAAGGTTGAATCGTAATCAACACAATGTTGATAACGTTACCTTTCCGCTAAAAGCCTAGCTTTATACGTTGGTATGTTGCCATCCATGTATGTCTTCCTTGAAGACTATATACAGTACCAATAGGCACAATGCCTTGCGGTACATCAACTAGTATCAAAACATAGTTGATATACATGGAATCCATTTCGGATATATGGACACTTTGCCATAATAGGGAGTCGATACCTGTGTATCACTTCCTCATACGTAGTCAGTTGGTTATACCTCAATAAGATGACATCTTTTCGAGGTGAGATCAAAAACCAATACCCCAGGTGTTTTTTGACTCTCTCCGACTTACGTGGTTCTTGTGTATTCGAAGATTATTGGATAGTTTCATCCTTGATGAACTATATGTGTTCCATTAGGATTGATTGCCTGTAATAGTATTACTCTGATTTCATCGAGTTTTACTATCCTCCCACTACCACTGCATATCGGTATTCCTTCTTAGGAAAACCGCATGGTGAGCAACAATCCAATGTTCTATGTGAGTTGTATAAGTACTACACTTGGTATCCCTAGGATAACCTACATGTGGTATTCTATAAGGTCCCAAGATCAAATCAAGACATGAAATTATGTGTGAACACATCAACGGAGAGGTAGCGGAATACTCACATTGATCGGTTATGTCGATTTGGAGACGATTCAAGCCCAAAAACGCACTGCCTTTGTAAGCTCACTGCAAGCAGTCCACTGCCTACAAAAACAGGAAAATTAGTGAAGAAACGGAGCTCCAATCTTCGTCGGATGGATCCCGTCTCATGGGGGGGGAACCTCCCTACCACCTTCGCAAGACTCGTAGTGTGCTAGCACTTGCGGTTTTCACCATGAAAACCCACCCTTGCTCCCCTAAGCTCACGCCCAAACTGGTTCAAAACCAGTGAAGAAGAAATGGCCACCATTGCCGTGAGGGGAGAGAGAAGAGAGAATTTTGAGAGAAATGAGAAAAAATGTGTTGTTTTTGTTAAATGATTTACCAAAAATCAATTTATATTTATGCCATAATTTAAAATTAATTAATAAAAATTATGACACAACACATGCATAGCCTTAGAGTGTCAAACACTCAATTTCCATGCAATAACATTGAGTGCATTGTACACTTCTACATGCAAAGCATTAGAATGACATGTGTCATGTGGGCCCCACACGTTTCCAAAGAAAGTGGGCCCACGTGCACTCACGCGTTCGGGTTCGATATTTCCGAAATACCGAGCTTACGTCGCGACGTTAATTCAATCGAATTTAAATAAATAATTACCCCTGGCGAAATTATATTTACGTCGCTAACGAATTAATTCTGAATTAACTCGTTTGCCCGAATTAAAATCTAATTTTAATTCCGCGTCGAAATCTAATTTCGTTTAATATATCGATATATTAATTCATCGATTAATTCCGAATTAATCGTTCTCTCTCTTTAGACGACATTTTATCCGGATAAAATATCTCCGTTATTAATCCTAGATTAATTTTCTCTCTCTTCTATTATAATCCCAGATTATTCAAGAGTGCGAGTTGTGCGTCATCGGTGGATTATCGGGAAGCGACCCATGAGATCCCCGGATAATCTGGCAGTAAATACGGTCGTCGGAGTATCCGATCACGTACGTACCAAGTACTACGTTCTACCGATTTACGAGACAAGGTCGACTCCTAGCAAAGCACCAAGTCTACCCAATTCTCCGGACATATCCATTAAGAATATTAAGATCTGTATCAAGCGTAGTATAGTATTAATTGTATTGTCATCGGCCCAGTATCGGATAATCACGTGTTAGGGCTGGGGCTGGATAAGTGTCTGCCCCGTCCGAAACACATATCGGATGTCTGGTAACTAGTCTCTATAATCGGATATTCATGACCTGGTCATAATATCACGATTGGATGCGCATCACTTAAGAGCACTAATACCGTATCCTGCGTGACATCATCTCCATTATGACTGGAGTGACACTTCCGTCTTGACATCACATCCATACACTACGATTCCTGATAAACCCAGAAGAGGTGAACACAGAACCAGTTAAGATCCCCCACCACCAAAACCAAAGTTTACCGATTGTCGTAAGTATTAGCGATGTAAGTCTCAGGTTAAGACTATACACACCTACCTTGATTTCGGCCTCCCATAGACACCTAGTCATAATACCAATGGGATTCCGAAGGGTCTATCCAGAGCGAAGCTGTTTCCCGTACCATGGTGAAACACGACCTCCTATCGCACTTGCACAAGTATCCAATACTTATATATATGAGAACTATGCCGTTGTGCCCTCACAACGCGCACAAGTGCAATACTAGCCTATTCGCATTATCGATGTCCAGTCTCGATAATACTACGGCTAGGGATATTTATGATTAATCCTTCGTGGACTGATACTGTCTCATATCATCTCAATCCAGGAACTAATCATAGGGACCTCTCTTCATTTATATATCTAAGGTGATCTAATCACAAATGACGAGAGTGCAATTCCTTGTTACATAGTTAATTTGCTACAACAACACAATGATCTGTGCAAATAGTGACGCTATGGGTCATATTATCCAACAATCTCCCACTTGGCACGTAGCGAGTCACTCAAGTGTCCTACACCCGAACTATGTAAGGTTCGCTCAAATTGCTGAGGAAAGGTTTTCGTCAGCGGATTTGTTTGATTATCGTTTGACGCGATTTATACGATCATCACATCGCCACGATGTATGATCCGAACGAATCAGATGATATAGAAGTATATATCTGGATCGTCGATGAGACCTTTAATTCCTTAGCCTGTGCTGACGCCTAGCTCAGCTGCTAACAGAACTATATCTAATCTAATTAGATTTATTTCGATCCAAAAGACTTCTATTGCTGCCTCAGCCTGCAGCAATAATCCGCATTTGTTGTTTATTCGGCAACAGTTATCTTGCTTGGAAGATTTCCAGCTCACTGTCCCGTATTCAAACTTTATAGTACCGCAGTATTTAATTGTTTGGAAACTTGCAGCAGTGATCCCAGTCACTTCAAGTTCTCCTTCTCCATAGTTTAAGATAGCATCTTTAGTTCTCTGAGATACTAACAGATGTTCTTAACTTCAATCCAGTGACTGTCACTTGGATTGACCTGATTGTGACTCCATATGCTTGAAGCGTATGAGACACCAATACAAGTACATTTTAAATGTACAATTTCCCAGAGAGTGTTAACAACTCCAAATCTATCCCAGTAGATCTTTATTCCTTAATAAAGGTTGTTACTCCCCAGAATTCTACGGAGAATTTCTATTGAAAGCAAGCTTTCAATAATAGCTTTATGGGAATTTCACTGTCAGTGCGCTCTCCCACTAACCTCCTTATATACACAAGAATTATTTCGTTTTGAGTCAAATCATAAACCATTATGATTATTTCAAAACAACAGTTCCAAGAACCTTATGCTTGCATCAATCCAAACATGGATCGAATAACCCGCAACCTTGTTTGTCGGTTATACAAATCGTCAGGATGTTGTAAACATCCTCCAAAAGGTTTCCTTTTCAGGAAAGCGATTTTGATCTATAACTGACACATTTCATAAATGAAATATACAGTTATTTTCAAGCATCTTCAAAATGGATTTACCATGGCAACAGGTAAAAGGTTGAACCGTTATAACATAATGTTGATAACGATACCTTTCCGTCAAAACCTAGCTTTGCACGTTGGTATGTTGCCTTCCATGTATGTCTTCCTTGAAGACGTTAATGTACCATAGGCACAATGCCTTGTGGTACAACAACTAGTATCCAAACATAGTTGTTATACATGGAATCCATTTCGGACTCATGGCACTTTGCCTAACAGGGAGTCGATACCTCGTATCACTTCCTCATAACGTAGTCGGATGGTACACCTCCATAAGATTGACATCTTTATGAGGTAGATCAGAAACCCATACCCTAGGTTGTTTTCTGACTCTATCCGATCTACGAAGTTTCTTGTGTATTTGAAGATTAATGGTATAGATTCATCATAGATAGATGAACTATTTGTGTTCCATTAAGGACTTCGTGCCTTGAACAGTATTACTCCGATTTTCATCGAGTATCACTATCCTCCCACTGACCACTGCATATCGGTATTCCTCTCAAGAAAACCGCATGGTGAGCAACAATTACATTGTTCTCATGTGGGATTTACAAGTACTATACTTAAGGTTTCCCTTAAGATAACCTATATTGGCACTTATCCAATTTGGGTCCTTAGTTTGGTATCATCCAAACGCTATGCCTGGCATACCCAAATTATCAGGAATGAGAAACCTCGTTTCTTCCCTGTTCATATCCTATATGATATCTGTCAAACAGATTTATATGGAACCTTATTCTAAATAAGTTTTGCACTGTTAATACATATCCTGTTGAAGGAAATAGTAGCTCAGAGCGACTCGTGATAAACCTTATCATGTCCAACAAAATTCGGTTTTAGTTCGGACACACCGTCTAACTGACGTGTCTCGGGAGGAGTCCTCATATGAAAGAATACCGTACTCTTTCATGTACGTATGAAACTTACTGCTTAAGTATTTTCCATTACGGTATTACCGTGGCGGAATAATACTATAGCCGATCTGTTTGTCTATTTCGTGTCGAACTCTAAAAGTTTCCGATTTGTGTTCTTCAAAAGAAACACATAACACAACGTGATGTCACATCCGTTAAGGTCACGAAATATTCATGTTCACATCTAGCCTAGCTAGATATGGGCCCACTTACTTCACCATGAATAGGGCTAACAGATCGGTGGCCTTTTTACTATTACCAGTAAATAGTATTTTAGGTATTTAACCTAATAAACTAGATTCGTAGACCTTATTTGAATAGTCAAATCAGTCCTAGTACCCACTCTTCAAAAGTGTGGATATACGAGTCTTGTTTAATTGTGTCCAGACAACAATGCCACAAATAAGTCTCCATTGATCAAATCAATTTGAGCTATTTATTTGTCATTTTATATGTTTGAGATTTTTATTTATATTCAAAATATAAATTCTGTTATTACATCCATGTATTTATCTCAGTATCATCTTTATATATTGAAACACTTTAGTGTTCTAGAATATAAAGGTTTTATCCGCAATGGATTAAACACTGATATAGAGAATGTCTCTAGATAAACTAGTTACATTATAACATTTCCTAATTTAAGTACATACCCAAAGGGTAGTTCCTAAACTTAGGTATCTACGGTCGAAACAGCGACTTTCGTCCCGTTTCCAATTCGCAGAGAAATCTCGGCTTGAAGCCAGTATCCAGCTCACAGCGGATTCTGAACGTCAATACATATATTTTATGTACCACACTAAGTATTTAAAATCCAATTTTAATACTAGTAGTGAACATAACTTTGACAAATATTTTAAAGTTAGAGCCTCGCCCTTTCTTTAATTCCTTCGTGTCTTCCATATCCAAATGGTAGTCACTTTGGGATATGTCAATTATCCTTTTCAATATTTCACAAACCCTTGGGTTTTAGAATATCGAAATGATGTGCACCTTGTGCTACATGCCCAATTGCAAACTTTGACTTTTCTCCACTAGAATAGTCAATTAATTCTCCAAGAATATTAATTGCAATTTTAATACTTTTAAATCTAAAGATAGATTTATTATAAGTATATTAATTAAGCACTAAAGTCATCATCACATAAATCTTCCAAAGACTTTATGCTCTACTATTGCTTAATTATGGGCTTAGTCATAATAAGTATTTTATCAAATAAATTAACCTATTATTAATTCCCAATTGAAAATTAAATCATTTAAAACATTTAATCCAAGGATTATATATTTTAAATATTCAACCTTTCAATTCTTTCTTGATTTTAATAGTCCAACTATTTAATCAATTTTAATAAGGTACTATTTATTATAATGATTACAATAATCCAATTATTTAATCAACTATAATTTTATATTGATTACTATAATCCAATTATAAAATCAACTATCATTTAATTCAATTATATTGATTACTATAATCCAATTACAAATCAACTATATATTGAATGAGTTTGTATATAGTCCAACTATATATATTTAAAACAACATAAAATATTAGTCCAACTAATACTTTTGATAATATGACGAGTAAAATATAAATGAGCGTGTTTAGCGAGTATTCGAACGAATGTTGCAAATTCAATACTTGCCTCCCACTATTTTTCGTCGAGCCTCTAACCCTCTGTGGAGTACTCGGGAAACCGTGTTTCCTAGTGGGCTAGGATCCTATTAAATAACACACAACCCTGACTTTGGCCAATAAAAAGCTGTATGCTATTTAACTAGGTAGATCTCACAGATCAATTGGATCTCATCCAATTCCTAGATCCGGTTAGGTGGACATCCAAGTCCGAAACATATGTATAATGTCAATGTATCCAATACATTTTCCTAACCAATCCTCCGAATCATTTAGGCCTTGGCTTTGGCCAAACACAAACCTAATGATTCCAGTTAAGCGGGACCCATTGACGAGGAAAGTTCGTAATCAATGTCATTGGACAAAAAGTGATCTGACTTTGGTCAATAAAATCACGATTTGGACAAGACACCGATATGCAACAAAACTCTCATGATTCAAGTACATCCTTGATTGACAAAGGTCTTGACTTTGGTCAAAACAAACCAATGCCAACTTCGGATCTTGAACAAGAATCATTCAATGGAAGGATATTTGCTTAATATAGATTGAGGGATTTTCGCGTGCAAATTGGCTACCAATTTAATTATCTTTGTTAAGGTCTCATCATCATACACCCTTAAACATGCATTCTAAATACATAATAAAGCGAGTATGAAATAAAATAATAATGATATGCGGATGGATACTTAACACATTGATCCTAGATCAAATCTCTCCCTTTCTCACTCAAGCTAGCACTTGTACTACTTCTACCCGTTACACTACACTTCTAAAGAAACCTCATATACATAGAGGGGAATAGGTGAGAAGAGAATACAAAGAGAAAGAAGGTGATAAGGCTGGACACGCAGGTCCAATTTAATAAATCGAATTTATTACAATTTCTAAAATTGCCCACCCACTAATATCCATCCGATATACATTATTCATTCAACACAACCACGTATTCACACACACAAGCATGCTATCAATCAATCTAATCAAATTAATTAATCTGATAATTAAGTGATCATCCAATGTTCAAACAACGATTTGATTTTGTTCGAGTCAAACTCGTTTTTGCGAATAAGTACTCAAAGTACGAATTCATGAATTAAATTAAACTACATCATTAAATCAAATTTAACATGTATTTAATACTAATTCATATTCAATTCCAAATAAATATTACACTTTATTTAATAAACCTTTACGATTTAAATTCCAAATCAATCGCGTCGGGACTCAAAGTCCGATTAACGTCCAACGTCAATTTAATTAAAGTCTAATGGGCTTCAATTAATTCTTTAGGCATGGGCTTCGGCAACCAAAGCCCAATAGTGGAATCACCAAAAATGCCTTAGAAATCAATTTCGGCCCATTAGGCCCAATTAAACTTTAAGGTTCATTAGTCGCAATTGGCTTTATGGTTAAGGTTTTGGGCCCAATTGGATCCAATCCACTTGGCCTAAACCAAACTTGATAAATCAAGCCCAATAGGCCCAATTACAACAATTCAAGCCCAAATCCAATTTAAGCCTAAATAATTAAATTACAAAATCCAATTACGCAATTTAATTACCTAAAGTGCATTAATGATTAATCGACTAAATCAATATTTTAAAACACCAAATTAGTCCAATTAATCATACTTAATTCATTATACATGTCAAACACACATAATGAAAAATCAAACCCATTACATGCTTCATGCTCTCGGCCAAGGAGGGTTTTGTGTCCGATCGGTTTCGATCCAATCGAACCTACAATCGACATCAAATCAACATCCGATTTGATTTCATACACATCCAATGTCACAAAACCAAAATTACCAAGACATTAGGGCATGACACATTCGCCAAGGTAAGGAATTTGGGGTTTTTGTCCAATTCGAATCCAATCCAATCGATTCAAATTAACATCAACCTAATCGATTCTAACTCATCAAATGAATCAAAATCAAAATTCCAAGATCCAAAAAATCACCAAACATTCGGCCAACAATAATTTTGGGGAAAATAATTCCAAATCATTTTCATCAAATTAGTCCAACCAAAATGAATTTAAACATGTTATAAGCATACTCAAACAAACAATTCATTCAAATCATGCTCAAATCACATTTACCCAAATTTTAACCCTACAAATTTCATGCTTGCAACTTAGCTTGATGCCATTGTTGGTATTCTATAAGGTCCCAAGATCAAATCAAGACATGAAATTATGTGTGAACACATCAACGGAGGTAGCGGAATACTCACATTGATCGGTTATGTCGATTTGGAGACGATCAAGCCCAAAAACGCACTGCCTTTGTAAGCCACTGCAGCAGTCCACTGCCTACAAAAACAGAAAATTAGTGGAAGAAACGGAGCTCCAATCTTCGTCGGATGGATCCCTCTCATGGGGGAACCTCCCTACCACCTTCGCAAGACTCGTAGTGTGCTAGCACTTGCGGTTTTCACCATGAAAACCCAAACCTTGCTCCCCTAAACTCACGCCCAAACTGGTTCAAAACCAGTGAAGAATGGCCACCATTGGCGTGAGAGGAAGAGAGAATTTTGAGAGAAAAATGTGTTGTTTTTTTTTTAAAATGATTTACCAAAAATCAATTATATTTATGCCATAATATTAAATTAATAATAAATTTATGACACAACACATGCAATGGCTTAGAGTGTCAAACACTCAATTTCCATGCAATAACATTGAGTGCATTGTACACTATCTACATGCAAAGCATTAGAATGACATGTGTCATGTGGGCCCCACACGTTTCCAAATGAAAGTGGGCCCACGTGCACTCACGCGTTCGGGTTCGATATTTCCGAAATACCGAGCTTACGTCGGACGACGTTAATTCAATCGAATTTAAATAAATAATACCTGGCGAAATTATTATTTACGTCGCTAACGAATTAATTCTGAATTAACTCGTTTGCCCGAATTAAAATCTAATTTTAATTCCGCGTCGAAATCTAATTTCGTTTAATATATCGAATATATTAATTCATCGATTAATTCCAAATTAATCATTCTCTCTCTTTAGACGACATTTTATCCCGGATAAAATATCTCCGTTATTAATCCTAGATTAATTTTCTCTCTCTCTATTATAATCCCAGATTATTCAAGAGTGCGAGTTGTGCGTCATCGGTGGATTATCGGGAAGCGACCCATGAGATCCCCGGATAATCTGGTGGCAGTAAATACGGTCGTCGGAGTATCCGAATCACGTACGTACCAAGTACTACGTTCTACCGATTTACGAGACAAGGTCGACTCCTAGCAAAGCACCAAGTCTACCAATTCTCCGGACATATCATTTAGAATATTAAGATCTGTATCAAGCGTAGTATACAATTGTATTGTGCATATCGGCCCAGTATCGGATAATCACGTGCTAGGGCTGGGGCTGGATAAGTGTCTGCCCCGTCCGAAACACATATCGGATGTCTGGTAACTAGTCTCTATAATCGGATATTCATGACCTGGTCATATATCACGATTGGATGCGCATCACTAAAAGAGCACTAATACCGTATCCTGCGTGACATCATCTCCATTATGACTGGAGTGACACTTCCGTCTTGACATCACATCCAATACACTACGATTCCTGATAAACCAGAAGAGGTGAACACAGAACCAGTTAAGATCCCCCACCACCAAAACCAAAGTTTACCGATTGTCGTAAGTATTAGCGATGTAAGTCTCAGGTTAAGACTATACACACCTACCTTGATTTCGGCCTCCCATAGACACCTAGTCATAATACCAATGGGATTCCGAAGGGTCTATCCAGAGCGAAGCTGTTTCCCGTACCATCGTGAAACACGACCTCCTATCGCACTTGCACAAGTATCCAATACTTATATATATGAGAACTATGCCGTTGTGCCCTCACAACGCGCACAAGTGCAATACTAGCCTATTCGCATTATCGATGTCCAGTCTCGATAATACTACGGCTAGGGATATTAATGATTAATCCTTCGTGGACTGATACTGTCTCATATCATCTCAATCCAGGAACTAATCATAGGGACCTCTCTTCATTTATATATCTAAGGTGATCTAATCACAAATGACGAGAGTGCAATTTCCTTGTTACATAGTTAATTTGCTACAACAACACAATGATCTGTGCAAATAGTGACGCTATGGGTCATATATCACAACACTACAATGGCACTATCCAATTGGGTTTTAGTTTGGATCATCCAAAACATATGCCCAGCATACAAAATTTAGAATGAGAAACCCAATTTCTTTCCTGTTCATATCTAATATGAAACTGTCAACAGATTTTTATGAACCTTATTCAAAATAAGTTATGCACTGTAATGCTTATCCGTTGAAGGAAATGGTTTTTAGCTCAGAGTGACTCATGATTAACCTTATCATGTCCAACAAAATTCGGTTATCCTTTCGAACACACCGTCAAAAGACGTGTTCCGGGAGGAGTCCTCTTTAAAAAATACTATACTCTTTCAAGTATATTAGAAACTTATTGCTTAAGTATTTTCATTACGGTCTTACCGTGACGGTTTAATACTTTAGCCGATCTGTTTGTCTATTTCGTGTCGAAACTTCAAAAGTTTCCGATTTGTGTTCTTCAAAAGAAACACATAATCATAACGCGATGCCACATCCGTAAGGTCACGAAATATTCATATCCACCTCTAGCCTTGCTAGATATGGGCCCACTTGTTTCACTATGAACTAGGGCTAACAGATCGGTGGTATTTACACTTTTACCAAGAAAATAGTTTTTTTTTAGGCACTTTGCCCAAAAAACTAGGTTCGTAGACTTTATTTGAATGGAATCAAATGTGTCCTAGCACCCAATCTCCGAAAGAGATGGATATACGATTATTATTTTAGTTGTTGTCCCAGACAACAATGCCACAATTAGTTTCTTCTGATCAAATCAGTTTGATCTATTTGTTTGTCATTTTATCGTTTGAGATTTATTTATATTCAAAAAATATAAATGATGTTATTCACATATAATGTGTTTATGTCAATATCATCTTTATATAATGAAACACTTTAGTGTTCTAGAATATAAAGGTTCACCCGCAGCGGGTCAAACACTGATATAGAGATAATGTATCTAGTCAAACTAGTTACATTATACCAGTTTCCAAATTTAGGTACACACCCGAAGGTAGTTCCTAAACTTAGGTATCTACGGTTAAAACAGTGACTTTCGTCCCGTTTACAATCCCAGATTATTAAACTCTATTGAAGTCAGTATCCTGTTCGAAACAGATTCTGAACATCAATACATATATTTTATGTACCACACTAAGTATTTAAAATCTAATTTTAATACTTGTAGTGAATATATTTATGAAAAACATATTTGAAGTCAGAGCCTTGCTCGTCTTCAATTCCTTCATGTCTGCTTTGTCCAAACGGCAGTCACGCTTCCGCGATCTCGTTTGCCACATTTTAGGCAGACATTTTGGGATATGTCATTTATCTCTTAGGAAGAAGATTATAATGATTTTGCCTTTGCCAGTTTCAACACTCCAGAAGCCTTTGGCCAAGCCTTGGCCTTCTAGATATCGAATTAAGGTGCGCCTTGCGCTACTTGCCTAATTGCAAACTTTGACTTTGTCTCCTTGAGAATAGTCATTAACTCTCCAAGAGTTATTTATTGTAATTTAGTACTTCTAAAATCTAAATATAGATTTGTGAAGATCCTTCAATTTCAGTATCATACTTTAAGGATCTAATCCTTAGTTCTGATTCAGAAATTAAGGAGTCTACTGCGACAAGCATAATGGATTAAGCACTAAAGTTATCATCACATTAATCTTCCAAAGATTATGCTCTACTATTTGCTTAACTCCGAGCTTAGGCCTAATATGTTATTTTATCAAATAAAGTAACTTATTATTTTCCAGGACCATCCTGAAATTTATTCCCAATTTGAAAATTAAACCATTTAAATATATTTTCCCCAGGATTATTTTTTAAATGTTAATCTTTCAATTCTTTCTTGATTCTGATAGTCCAACTATTTAATCAACGATTTTGATACTATTTATTATAATTATTACAATAGTCCAACTTTTTAATCAACTATAATTTAATATATTAAAATCAATTATATTGATTACTATAATCCAATTATAAAATCAACTATAAGTGAATAGTTTGAATATAGTCCAACTATTTATTAAAACAACAATTTAAATATTATTCCAACTAACATTTAATAATTTGACGAATGATATTTGTTTGAGCGCGTATGGCAAGCAATTAAACGAATATTGCAAATTCAATTCTTGCCTCCCACTATTTTTCGGCGAGCATCTAACCCTCTGTCGAGTACTCGGGAAACCGTGTTTCCTAGCTGGCTAGGATCCCGTTAAATATCACACAATCTTGACTTTGGCCAACAAATTGTATGATAAATAACTAGGTAGATCTCTAAGATCAATTGGATCCAATCCAATTCCTAGATCCAGTAGGGGGACATCCAAGTCCGAAATATATATCTTATATATGCCAATACATCCAATGTATTACCTAACCTTTTTCCTCTGAATCAACTAAGCTTTGGCTTTGGCACAACAAACTTAGTGATCCCAGTTAAGCGCGACCCATTGACCATGGAAAGCTTCGTAATCAATGTCGATTGACAAGAAGTGGTCTTGACTTTGGCCAACAAACCACAAACTGGACAAGACACCAATATGGAACAAAGCTCTCGTGATTCAAACACATCCTCGACGGACAAAAGCCTGACTTTGGCCAACAAGCCAATGCCAGTCTTAGATCTTGAGTAAGAATCACTCAATGGAAGGAAAAACGCTTAATATTTGTGAGGTTTTTCGCGTGCAAATTGGCAACCAATTTATTATCTTTGTTAAGGTCTCATCATCATATACACCCTTAAACATGCATTCTAAACACATAATAAAGCGTGTATAAATAAATAATAATGATATGCGGATGGATACTTTACACATTGATCCTAGATCAAATCTCTCCATTTCTCTCTCCAGCTAGCACAAGTATTACTTCTACCCGTTACACTACACTTCTAAAGAAACCTTATTTACATTGAGGGGAATAGGCGAGAAGAGAATACAAAGAATAAGGAGGTGATAAGGCTGGACACGCAGGTCCAATTAATAAATCAAATTTATTACAACAATTTCTAAAATTGTCCCACCCATCTAATATCCATCTGATATACATTATTCATGCATCGCAACCATGTATTCACACAAGAATGTTATCAATCAATCTAATTTAATCAAATTAATTAATCTGATAATTAGTGATCATCTAATGTTCAAACAACGATTTGATTTTGTTCGAGTCAAACTCGTTTTGCGAATAAGTACTCATAGTACGAATTTTCGAATTAAATTAAACTACAACATTAAATCCAATTTAATATGTATTTAATTCTAATTCACTATTTAATTCCAAATTAAACATTACATTTTATTAATAAACCTTTCACGACTTAAATTCCAAATTTAATCGCAACGGGTCTCAAAGCCCGATTAACGTCCAATGTCAATTTAATTAAAGTCCAATGGGCTTTTAATTAATTTCTTAATGCGTGGACTTTTGGTCAACTCGGGTCAAACCGAATAACCAAAATCCAATCTGGGATTTACCCCATAAGACTAGAAATCAATTTCGGCCCATTAGGCCCAATTAAACTTTAAAGGTCCATTAGTCGCATTTGGGCTTTATGGATGCGGTTTTGGGCCCAATTGGATCCAACCAATTTTGCCTAAACCCATCTTGGTACAACCAAGCCCAATAAGCCCAATTACAACACAACAAGCCCAAATCCAATTTTAAGGCCCAATTAATTAAATACAAAAAATCTAATTTCACATTAATTAACCTAAAGTGTATATCATGATTATTCACCCAAATTAACATTTCTAAAACATCAATTTATACAATTAATCATGCTCATTTACATCAATTAGTGTCCAACACATTTTGATCAAAAATCAAACCCAATCATGTTCATCAAGGTCTCGGCAATTAGGGTTTTTGTCCAATTCAAAAATTCAATCCAATTAATTTTCAAATCAACAATCCCAACATGATTCTAACTCATCCAATGAATCAACAAATCAAAATTCCAAGACATTTAGGGCAACTCATCTCTCGGCCAAGCCAACTCATTTTGGGGAAAAATGTTCCAAACATAAATTCATGAAATTGATCCAATCAATCTCCAATTAAACATCAATTAAGCATATTCATTCATCCAATTTCACAAAATCATGCTCAAAATCAATTTTCCCAATTTTAAGCCCTAAACTTTTTCATGCTCAAACCTTGCTCTAGATGCCATTGTTGATTTCTATTAAGGTCCCAAGATCATAAATAAGCATGAAATATGTGCGAATACAAATCAACGAAGTTGCGGAATACTCACATCAATCGGTTGAGCGACGCGCGATGAACAAAAACTAAAAACTGCTCACTGTGAACTGCGGCAGTGGACTGCTCCAAGCTCACTGTTTTGGCGTCAATGGTGCTCATTTGTCAAGCTCCAAGATTCGTCGAATGGTTCCCAGCTCCTGGGTGGACCTCCCTATCACCTTCACATGTCTCGTAAGTGTGCTAGCACTTGTGATTTTGCCACAAAATCCCACTCTTGCTTCCCTTCACTGCTCGGTTTTGAGCAAAACCAGAAGAAGAAAATGGCAGTGAGCTTGCCGAGAGAGAGAAGAAATCAAAGAGAGAGAGAGGTAATTGTTACTTTTAAAATGGTCAATGATTTGCCATAAAACATATACATATTTTTTCCCTCCAAAGGTCAAAGCCAATAAAGGCTCCAACCACTCCCATCACTCAATCACATCAATCAATCAAGTGTCACATCACTCAAACTGACATGTGATTTGACGCTTGATGCGACTATCGATTTGACGTTTGATTTGACTTGCGTGCCGCACTCGAATTCGAAATGCGAATGCGCTCGCAAATAATCTCGGGCTCGGGTTCGCTTATTCCAAATTAACGAATTTTTCATTGCGTCGTAATTAAATGATTATGCCTAGCGATATCACTATTCACGTTGCTAACGAATTAATTCTAAATTAATTCGTTCGCCCGAATTAAAATCTAATTTTAATTCCGCGTCCAAATCCAATTTCGTATAATATAACAAATATATGATTATCGATTAATTCCAAATTAACCGTTTTTTCTCTTTTAATGATATTTTATCCCAGATAAAATATCTCCGCAATAAATCCCAGATTAATTTTCTCTCTCTCTTATTAATCCCAAATTAATTTAGAGTGCGAGTCATACGTCATCGGTGAATCTTTGGGAAGCGACCCATGAGATCCCCGGATATATTGGCAGTAAATTCAGTCGTCGGACTATCCGAACACATAAGTACCTCGTACTACGTTTATACCGATTTACAAGACAAGGTTGGCCTCTAGTAAAGCGCCATGCCTACCCAATTCTCCGGAAATATCTTTAGAGGAAAAAAGGATCTATATCAGGCGTATTATAAGTAGTATGCGTATTTTGTCCAAATATCTGATGATCACGTGCTAGGCCTGGGGTTGGAATTGTGTCTGCCCCGTACAAAGCACATGGCGGATGTCTGGTAACTAGTCTCCATAATCAGATAAACATGACCTTGTCATTTTATCCCGATGACTGCAGTACTTAAGAGTACTAGTACCGTATCCTACGTGACCATCATCTCCATATGACTGGAGTGACATTTCCGTCTTGACATCACACCCAACACACTACGATTCTCAATATACCCAGTATTGGCGTACACAGAACCTGTTAAAGCCCTGGACGACCGCAACCAAAGTCTATTGATTGTCGCAAGTATTAGCGGTGCAAGTCTCAGGTTAAGACCAAATACACCTACCCTGATTTCAGACTTCCATAGACACATAGTCATACTACCAATGAAATTCCGAGGGGTCTATCCAGAGCGAAGCTGTTTCCCGTACCATCGGTAAAACACAACCTCCTATTACACTTGCATGAGTATCCTATACCCAAATATATGAGAACTATGCCGTTGTACCTTCACAACGCGCACAAGTGTAATACTAGTCTTTTACGTATTTATCGATGTCCAATATCGATAATACTCTGACTAGGGATATTTAATGATTTATCCTTCGTGGACTGATACTGTCTCATATCATTCTCCGTCCAGGAACAAATCATAGGGACCTCCTATCATTTACATATCTAGGTGATCTAATCACAAATGATAAGAGAGCAATCTCATTTGTCACATAGTTAATTTGTATAACAACACCATGATCTGTACAAATAGTGACGCTATGGGTCATAATTGTCCAACATTAGGTCCATGATGTCAGGTTAGAGATACAATTTAGTCAGGGTCGAAGTACAGTATTGTATCAAACATTGTGTATAACAGTGATTATGTGTAATAAATTAAGGTGTCTAGGACAGAATTATAAAATGTAATATTTTTGAGTACACAGTTATGAGTATAAAGTTTTATTATATGTCGTTGAGTTGGGCAATGGTCTTTATGAATGAGTTTGTATTTTGAATAGGATTAGTAGTGCTGATTACAGTTAGACAGTCAGAGGCTCAGAGGGATATGTAAGCCTATTCCCTGCCGGTAGCATCTCCGAGAGGGGGATGTTATAAAATTAAATATTAATCATTAGATTATAATTTATATAATATAATATAAGTGAGATTAATCTATATTTTTATATTAAAAGCTTCACCATTTACCCCAGTATGACGAATTAGCTACTCATGATTTGAATAAAAGCACACATAATTTTATTACTCAAAGAAAAAGAAATTACAAGAAAGTTTTTAAAAAAATAAAACACACAAAAGCTAGAACTCCACAAATTTTAAGAGAAAACTCTGAAATCCTGGCTGAGAAAAATGAGGTGCAGAGTATCTATATTTATAGAGGTATTTAGCACCTCCATATTTGAATATTTCCATATTTATTTTTTATTTATTTTTTTTTGGTTTTATGATTACATATAACACACTTTGGACATTTCGTCAATTTCGGCATTGAAAACTTCAGAACTAGAAATTCTTGTCAACAACGAAGTTGGAGATCTTTGAGTCTTCTTTCATATGGAATTAGAATAACTTCAATCTGATATCGGTATAAACAGTTATGCTAAAAATACGATGATTGCACAGTGTTGGAATTTCTGAATTTGTACACTGTTAGAACGATCTTTCAAGTTTCTGGCCTCTAAAATCTAAATGTCATGTTCATTTTCTAGTTATGAATCCAAAGTATTATTTCATCTACATAAGAAATAAAAATTACTATAAAATTTTATACAACATAAATTTAATTAATATGCTAAATTAAAGGGATTAATGACACTAAAAGTGTAAAATGATTAATTTTTCTTTTTTGAAATGTGCACTTTTTAGTGTTCATCATATACCAGTAGAATAGGCTCATCCGGAGTCCTACTGCACTATCTTGGATATATGCCTTGATATGCCATGGTTTTACACTATATTCAGAGACTTTCCCATACTTATCTAGAAAGCCTCGTAAAACGCGTGTAATATTCCTATGTTGTTACATGTTCCGCATGTCTTAAATGCTCATACCATGAGCACCTAGATTGACTGATAGCTTAGAATGAACCTGAGGAGTATTTTATGTCCGAGTTAGTGTCAACCACTCCATGGAGTCGGAACCTCATGATTATAATAATCTAGTTGGTAGAGTTTAATGCTATACTGGTCTTGTTGGAGTCCTTGTGAGCCTGACTAACCTTATTAGCGTGCTGTCGACGTGGTACATATCTTGCTTACTTTCTTACTGAAGAGGCTAAAATTACATCAACTAAGGAATAATGAATGTATTGCGTTGTACCCAAAAAGTGCTCCTACTACTACCTGTCCTGATTTAATTGGGGTCTGTGAGGCAACTGACATTATGGGGATCAGTATGTGTGGGGTTGATAGTACTACTGTTCGTTCTTCTTAAACCAAAGTCTATTGGAATTGTTATGATCGGCGTGATCGTACACGTATAACGCAAGCACATGTATCGTTCAAGTAGTATAAAATGTATCGATCCCACGAGGACTTAATATCTTAGCTATCAATTTATGAAGTTAAATGTTTACAAGTACCTAATAGATTGGTTTGTTGATTGGATGATGATTTTTGCTAAAACAAATAAATAAAACAGTGCGAAACTAAATTAAAGGAAAATTCAATATTATAAAACTATCTAGGGTTGTGAATCCTTCCAATATCTTTTAAAGATGAAGTGATTATCTCATGTTTGTGCAATATATCGGTTTATTCACCTGGAACACGAAAATATGCAAAAGCCTATGTCGATGGTCAGATGCAAACACCCAAATAACCCAATTAATCATATGTCTATATTAACCAAGTTACATGAATTTATTAAGAATAAATTCCAATTGCGGCTACCCCCGCCCGACAGGTATATGTCTATCTTGTAAGGAAATCTACCTAAGGGTCACCATGCCCCGAGGTGAGATCATGAGCTATTGAGTCTAAGGTTGAAACCTAAAATCCTTCGTCAAGTTTATTTTAAGTTTACCATATTAATCTTATTAATGGCCAGTTAACAAGAAGTATTAAGATTAAGACTTAATAAATAAACCTTTATATTACCCAAGACATAAAATAACCAACTTTATATACCGATGATAATGGAATTCATCACACCCCTAGATTTTTTATTTAGCTACGACACATACCTAGGATTACTAAAATCTTAATTAAACAAAACATCATAAAACAATAACTTGAAAATAAATAAAAGTAAAATACAATAATGAAAGAAAATGCTAGGGTTAAAGGATCCACTTTTAATATTTCAAAATTAGAAATCTCTCTTATGGTCAATGTTTACCAATTAATTAATTATATTTAACTAGACCAGAATGGCAGAAATTCCATTTGTCTCAATTAAGTCCAACCGACCATATAGGCGGTAACAAGGTTATTATCTAAACCGACCATATTGGCGGAAACTACGTTTGGAATGTAAAACCGACCATATAGGCGATAAATAAGGTTGTCACCTAAACCGGCCATATAGGCGGTAACTAATTAATCCAAATTTTAATTAAAATAAGGGAGATTATTTTCCTTGTTGAAATGTTGTCGAAAACTTCCAAAGCTAGCAAGCTTGATACAAAGATTCAATCTTCTTCTCCTTATTGTTGTAGAGAACTTCCAAAGCTAGCAAACTTGATTTAAAAATCTAATCTTTTCTCCTTGTTGTTCTAGACAGCTTCCAAATCTCCTCCCCAAAAAACTTTACTTATGCTAATATTTCTTTCTTTTACTTAATGCTTGTTTTAGCTTCTTTTGTCTTGTTTAAGAACTTGCTCAAGCTTGCCTTTTATAGCAAAACTTATGCAATTTTTAATTAATAAAAGTCTTAATCAACTTTTAGGTGGGCTTAATCCAATTTGTCCAAATATATATAATTAGATGTGATTAATCACATTTGTCTACCACTTTGATTTAATTCAATTAAATCAAAATAAAGTTTAATCAATGGATTAGTTAAACGTCTACCACTTTGATTTAATCTAATTAAATCAAGCCAAATACACCTATTATTACATATTTATAATTATCAAAATATCCTCCAGTGGTAGAGATATTTATAAAATTATAACAAAGTCCATGTGTGATTTTGGATTAATCCAATTAATCCAATTGGGTCATAGAAAATAATTAATTTTATCTGATAACACTTAATAATTTTAATTGATAATTATAATGTCAAATATTATTTATTATCAAACATTATCGGCTACCCAAGTGCTCAACGAGTAAACTTCATATTGTGGGACTCTCTAAGTCCAAACACGTTGGTCATATAAGCCTAGCTTATATGTACACAATTCAGTCATACGGCATCGGTGAATCTTCGGGAAGCGTCCCATGAAATCCCTGGATATATTGGCAGTAAATCCAGTCATCGGAGTATCCGAATACGTGCGTACCTAGTACCACGTTCTTACCGATTTACAACACATGATTGGCTTCTAGCAAAGCACTGTGCCTACCCAATTCTCCAAAAATATTCTTTTAAGGAATATGTAATCTATGTCAGGCGTAGTTTACATACTGTTGCGTATTATGATCCAGTATCGATATCACATGCTAGGCCTGGGGCTGGAATTGTGTCTGCCCCGTACGAAGCACATATCGGATCTCTGGTAACTAGTCTCTATAATCGGATATTCATGACCTAGTCATATTATCCCGATGACTGCAGTACTAAAGAGTACTAGTTCTGTATCCTGCGTGATCATCATCTCCATATGACTGAAGCGATACTTTCATCTTGACATCACACCCAATACACTAGGATTCTCAGTATACCCAGAAGAGGCGTACATAAAACCTGTTAAAGCCCCGGACGACCAAAACCTAAGTATAATGATTGTCGTAAGTATTAGCGATGCAAGTCTCAGGTAAGACAAAATATACCTACCCTGATTCGGATTCCCATAGACACATAGTCATACTACCAATGGGATTCCGAGGGGTCTATCCAGAGCGAAGCTGTTTCCATACCATCGATAAAAACAACCTCCTATCACACTTGCATAAGTATCCAAAACTTAAATATATTAGAACTATGTCGTTATGCTCCATAACGTGCATAAGTGCAATACTAGTCTATTCCGCATTATCGATGTCCAGTCTCGATAATACTACGACTAGGGATATTTAATGATTAAACCTTAGTTGATTAATATTGTCTCATATCTTATTAATCCAGTACTAATCATATGGACTTTTATCATTTATATATCTTGGTAATGTAATTACAAATGATAAAAGAGCAATTTCTTTTGTCACATAGTTTATTTGTACAACAACACCATGCTCTGTACAAATAGTGATGCTATGGGTCATAATTGTCCAACAATCTCCCACTTGGCCTATAGCCAATCACTCAAGCGTCCTACACCTGAACTATGTACGGGTCACTCAAACTTCTGCTGAAAAACAACTTTCGTCAGTGGATTTGCAAGGTTATCATCTAATACGATTTATTCGATCATCACATCGCCACGATGTACGATCCGACGAATCAGATGAAATAGTTGAAGTATATACTTGGATCGTTGATGAGACCGCGATTCCTTAGCCTGTACTGTAGCCTAGCTCAGCTGCTAACAGAACTACTCCTAATCTAATTAGGAATTTTATAGATCCAAAATTGCTTCTTTTCTGCCTCAGCTGCAGCAATATTCTATTTTTATTATTTATTCGGCAACAACATCTTGCTTGGAAGTTTTCCAACTCACTGTTCCGTTATTCAAACTATATAGTACCCTTATTGCGACTTATAGTCATTTTTGTCAGTTAGGAAACTTGCAATGGTGAACCCAGTAACTTCAAGTTCTCCTTCTCCATAGCTTAAGAAAGCATCATTAGTTCGTCTAAGATACTTAATGATGTTCTTAACATCAATCAAGTGACCATCATTAGGATTGGCCCTAATTGTGATTCCATATGCTCAAAGCATATGAGGCACCAGGTCGCGTACATATTTTTCAATGTATGAGTACTCAGAGAGTGCCAACTAGTTTTAGATCTATCCTAGTAGATCCTTATTCCTAGAATAAAGGTGGCCTCTCCCAAGTATTCTATGGAGAATTTTTATGAAAGCCAAGTTTTCACCGATTGTATTATGGGAATGTCATTTCCAAGAAATGATATGTCATCATTATATAGGACAATCATTGTCAGTCCGCTCCCACTAACCTTCTTATATACACAATAATCATATTCGTTTTTGAATGAAATCATATACCATTATGATCTTATCAAAATGTTAGTTCGAAGAACGCAATGCTTGCTTCAATCTATAAATGGATTGAATTAACTTGCAAACCTTGTTTGCTTGTTTTGGTCTGACAAAATCGTTAGGATGTTTATAAAAATCCTCCAAAAGGTTTCTGTTGAAGGAAAGCGGTTTTGAAGTCCCTATGCCATATTTTATAAATGAAATATGCAGCATTAGCAAGTATTATCCGAATGGATTTATCATGGCAACAGGTGAAAATGTTTCGTCTTAGTTGACACTATGTCATTGACGATACCCTTTCTGTACAAGCCTAGCTGTGTACATTTGTATGTTGCCATCCATGTATGTCTTCCTTGAAGAAAAATTTAGTACTATTAGGCACAATGCCTTCCAGCACATCAACCAGTGTCCAAACTTGGTTGGTATACATGGAATCCATTTCGGACTTCATGGGACTTTGCCATAAAATGAGTCGATACCTTGTATCACTTTCTCAAACATAGTCGGTTCAGTACCCTCAATAAGACTAATGTCTACAAGAGGTGAGATCAGAAACCTATACCTCTCAGGTTATTTTCTGACTCTCACCGATCTACGTGCTTCTTGTGTATTCAAAGATTATGGTATAGTTTCATCCCTTATGAACTGTTCATGTTCCGATAAAGAATCGGTGCCTGGAACAGTATTACTCCGATTTTCATCGAGTTTTACTTTCCTCTCACTTACCACTGCATATAGGTATTCCTCTTAGGAAAACTACATGGAGAGCAACAATTACATTGTTCTCTTGTGAGTTGTATAAGTACTATACTTTGGTTTCCCTATGACAACCCACAAATTAGGCACTTATCCGATTTGGGTTCTAGTTTGGTATCATCCAAACATATGCCCAACATTCTCAAATCTTTAAATGAGAAAACCCGGTTTCTTTCATGTTCATATCTAATATGAAGTATGTCTAACAGATTTTTATGGAACCTTATTCAAAATAAGTATTGCATTGTTTAAGGTATATGCTCAGAAGGAAATTGGTAGCTCAGAGCGACTCATCATTAACCATACTATGTCTGACAACGTTCGGTTTCTCTGTTCGGACACACCGTCAAATTGAGGTGTTCCAGGAGGAGTCCATTATGAAAGAATACCATACTCTTTCAAATAATCGAGAAATTTATTACTCAAGTATTTCCATTACGGTCCAATCGTGATGTTTTAATACTCTTGCCGATCTGTTTTTATACTTCGTGTCGAAACTCTTGGAATTTATCAAAATTTTCCGATTTATGTTTCACAAGAAACACATAACCATCACGCGATGCCACATCCGTAAGGGTTATGAAGTATTCATATCCACTTCTAGCCTAGCTAGACATGGGCCCATTTACGTCACTATGAACGAGGGCTAACAGATCGATGGCACTTGCACTTTTACCAAGTAAAAGGTGTTTTAGGCACTTTTCCTAATAAACTAGATTCATAGACATCATTTGAATTAGAATCAAATTCGTCCTAGCACCCACTCTTCAAAAGTGTGGATATACGAGTCTTATTAATGTGTCTCAGACAACAATGCCACAAATAAGTCTTATATGATTAATTCAATGTTTTCCTTCATCACCACGCTGTTTTGGGCTGCTATTTTCTCTGTTTTGGATGCTGTTTTGCGAGTGAATTCGGTGATATAGAGGACTGTTTGTGGGGGCTGATTCGGGATTATTTTTAAGTACTTGTAGGGACTGATTCGGGACTGTTTTGGTCGGTTATTGAGGAGCTGTGAGTGAGGGTTGTTGTTGATTTGTAGAGGGTCAAGGGCATGCGTTTAATGAGAGGGCAGTGTGATTGATACTCGATAGTGGGCTGCATTGGGGACACGTCTGTTGTTTATGCGTTTAAGGGCTGGCTGTGTTGGATTTGTGTCTTCACGTGGGGCTAGCGAGAGAGTGGCATTGAGGGACGATGAGGCTGCATGGAGCGTGGCTGATTAATGGGCAGTTTACTTATGAGTGCGTGTTGAGGGCTGCTAGGGTTTTTCGGTGAGGGATTCTTTTATTGTGTGGTGTCAATGAGAGATATATGTGAGGGGTTTATTGGCTGTGCATGTTGTCTAATGGGACTTAGGGCGTGAGGGGTTTATTTGTGTGAAGCGTGAAGTGAAGAGAGGATCAGTTAGGGTTTTGCTTGTTGCTTATTCATGTGTTCATGTATGGAGGCAGTTCACGTGGCTTGCTTACCGAGAGAGAGGGTAATGTGTTACGTGAATGAGGGGGTTTCTTGGGCGTGAATGCTAGGGTTTATTTGTTATTTGTGCTGAGACGGAAGAAGAGGCCGTGAGTGGAGAGAGTGGCAGAGGGGGTGGCGTGAATTAGCTAAGGAGGTCCAAGGGTTTGGTTTGGGTGTCTTTTTATAGGATAGGGTTAGGGCTTTCCTTGTACGGGAAAGGAATAAATCATGTAATTATGGGGATATCTTTTAATTAGTGTGCTATAAGAAAATGATCTCACTAATTTAGGGAGGTTATTTGTTTTAGTTTAGGAAAATGATTTATGGGATTTGATTTGGTTTCTTTAATTTAGGCATATGATTTAATTTAATTAGGAATGTGATTTATGAGATTTAATTTGAATTTTTTAATTTGGGAAGGTGATTTGGTTTGATTTCAACATGTGTTTAATGTGTGGATTTGTTATTTTGGAAGGCTTTGGGCGTGATTTAAGGGGTCTTGGGCGTGGGTTTGGTTCATTTTGGTGGGCTTGGTGTGTGGCTTGGTGGTGCATGGGCTTGGTGTGTGGCTTGTGAGGGGGTTTTGGGCCAAGGCTAACAGTTAAAAGAGAGGTTCAACGAGCAAACCCAAAGCTAAGCAAACGAATTAAATCCAACTAGGTATTGATTCTTGAATTTTCCCTTCCGACGTCCGTTTCCCGCAACTTCCCCAACTCAAAAGGTAGTGCCTCCGCACGAGGCTCATCATCGGGACTTATATGCAAAAATGTAGTGCCTACAGTCGCCCCCACTTTGATGGGACTTGTGCAGTGTGTGACAATGAAAATCCTATCAAAGTTATGCAATGCATTTTTACTTACCTGGCTCGCCAGCTGCTGCCTGACTTGCCTGCTGCCTCGAACTGAATTGATCTGGTGGTAGGGTGGTGCGACCCCTGAGGTTCATCCCTGCAAGATGCTGCGATCTCTAGAAATCACTACCGAAATGAGCTGATAAGCGGTGGTCCATTCCCGAATCGAGTTGACAATGTGGGCCTCGACCCTGGGATTCATTCCAAAACTCTGACGATGTGGGCCTCGACCCTGGGATTCATTCCCGGATTCATTCCAAAACTCTGACGATGTGGGCCTCGACCCTGGGATTCATTCCAAAGCTCTGACGATGTGGGCCTCGACCTTGGGATTCATACCAAAACTCTGACGATGTGGGCCTCGACCCTGGGATTCATTCCAAAACTCTGACGATGTGGGCCTCGACCCTGAGATTCATTCCCGGATTCATTCCAAAACTCTGACAATATGGCCTCGACCCTGAGATTCTTTCTCGGATTCATTCCAAAACTCTAACGATGTGGGCCTCGACCCTGAGATTCATTCCCGGATTCATTCCAAAACTCTGACGATGTGGGCCTCAACCCTGGGATTCATTCCCGGATTCATTCCAAAACTCTGATGATGTGGGCCTCGACCCTGGGACTCATCCCAAAACTAATACTGAAGTGGGCCTCAACCCTGTGACTCATCCCAAAACTACTGATAATGTGATGGTTCATTCTCGAGCCGTGCTGTATGAAAAAGTGTAGACTGGTCGCCCCCAGTCTCGGTTTATTTTTCTGTTTTTTGCTGCTTTCATTAGGTCAAGGTAGATCTCCTTGTGTGATGTTACATACCAACACATTATATTGCCTCTCACGAGATAATCCTGATGGCTAAAATTTTTTCTTCCTCAAAGGATGCTTCATGTCGAAACTAGAGAACCTTCAAAGTACTTGATATACTCAACTCCGATCATCTGAATGAGTGATCTGAACTAGACTCCCAGTGTGTGTGTGCCAAGGTTCTTTCGCAGCTTAATCCTTAAATAAGCCAACTCGATGATTTTGTCTCGGAGAATTGGAGCAGTGGGTCTAACCAACCTAGACGTCTTGATCATACTCTGTGATTACTTCCTCGTACTCAACATGATATGGTCTTCTTCTTCTTTTCTTTAGTCTCTTTCTTTTCTTTTCTTTTCTTTTTGAACTTTTTTTTCTTTTTCTTTCTTTTCATTCTTTCTCTTTTTTCGACACACCTACCCTTTAAGGTAGCATTTCTCCTCATGGTGGTCCTAATACTCGCCCATGGGTAGCTTCACACTTATCGGTTATAGGTGGTCTATATATATATATATATATATATATTTTCTTTTCTTTTCAAAGACTTCTTCTTCGTTTCCAACCATATCACATATCGTACATAAGTAAACCAGGATGGATATCTAGGCAAACGGTCATTCACTGATCCGCCATCTCTTTAACTAGTCATCTCGCCGACTACTCAGGCTTCTACCGATAAGATCCCGTAATCAAGTGCTTGCGAGTCTAGCCGAGATCAACTACTCAGAATACTGGATGAGAGCACATCTCGCACTTATCATTTCTAAGGTTTCTCCCTACAGCAAACAATGTCATCACCGGACATATGCCTAACCATCATGGACTTCTCTCTTTTTTTTTCACTCCACTAGAATTCTTCTTTTCAACCGTTGATAATGTGGGCTTCGCCCCCTAGGATTCATTCCCGAAACTGATGTTGGTATAGGCCTCAACCTTGGGACTCATCCCCGAAACTGATACCGACGTGGGCCTCAACCCTGGGACTCATCCCCGAAACTAATACTGATGCGGGCATCAACCCTGGGATTCATTCCTGAAAACTGCTGATGTGTATTATTGCTGCTTCTGGTTGGCTTGCCTTTGCCGCGCTTTTTCTTTTTCTTTTTGAAACCTGTGATTACAAAACAGAACAAACACAAGAAAGAATACAAATACATTACGTGTATGCATGCATGCATGAATGAATTTCCTATTCTGTTGGGTTAGGTCTTCCGCCAGTCCTCTTGATGATCGCTTGGTCTTCTCTTCCTCAGGAAAAATATTGCTTCAATCTGTCCACGTTGATCGGCTCGGCGAACTCGTTCCCTTCCAAATCTGACAGTCTCACTGCCCCATTTCCCATTACTTTCTGGACTATGTAGGGTCATTCCCAGTTGTGTTTGAACTTTCCTCTCGGGTCTGTCGACAACGGCTTCGACTGCTTAAGTACCAGATCACCCTTTCTGATCTTAGTAGGACGCACCTTCTTGTTTAATGCTTGAGCCAACCTCTTCTGGTATAACTGCATATGCTGTAAGGACTTCATCCTCTTCTCATCTAGCAGTGCTAACTGTTCAAATCTCTGTGAGGCCCATTATTGTTCAGGTAACTCTGCTTCTACTAATACCCGCATAGACTGTATCTCAACTTCTACCGGCAATATTGCTTCCATGCCATAGACCAAAGAGTAAGGCGTGGCTTATATTGCTGTTCTCACAGAAGTTATGTACCCCCACAGGGCGTACGGCAGCTTATCGGCCCAATCTCTATAGTTCTCCGTCATTTTGGCTAACATCTTATTTATCGTCTTATTGGCTGCCTCGACTGCCCCATTCGCTTGTGGTCGGTAAGGTGACGACTTATGATGTCCTATCTCATACCTCTGTAGCATTGCCTTTGTTTCTCCTTGAAACTGGACTTCATTGTCTGTTACTACGTGATGCGGTATTCCATATCAACATATGAGGTTCCGAACTATGAACTTTGCCATCTGCTTTGCTGTGACTTTATGAAATGACTCACTTCCACCCATTTTGAAAAGTAGTCTACTGCCACTACTATGAAACGATGTCCATTCGACGCGTGTGGTTGAATTTCTCCGATCATATCGATTCCCCATGCTGAGAAAGGCCACGGCTCTAACAGCCCGTGCAACTCTGTGTGAGGAAAATGGTTCAAGTTACTATGTGTTTGGCAATCGTGAAAATACTTTACCAGCTTCGCACAGTCAGCTTCCATGGTCGACCAGTAGAAACCTTGTCTCACTATCTTGTGGGACAAGTTCAACCGGTTCATGTGCGGTCCCCATACTCCGACGTGTACTTCTTCAATTACTTTATGAGCCTCTTCCTTCCTTAAGCACTTCAGTTGGATGCCATTCGTCTGTCTCTTGTAGAGTTCTCCCTTCAAACCCACATACTGAGAAGCTAACTTCTGAATGGTTATCCTGTCATTTCTGCTTGCTTCTTCCTCAATGTCCATGACAGTCTCCCTCAACTGTCAAAAATCAGTAATCATAGAGGTCATCCTCCTCAGCTTGCCATAAATAGAGGGCTTGGTGCCCTTGATGATCATTTCGATCTGATCATTCTCCGAAGGCCGAGTCTACATTTTCAAATGCTGGCTTCTCCAGCGGTCCACATAATCCTTGAAGCTCTCATCCGGCTTCTGTTTGGTATTCTCCAAGTCGCGAAGTGACAAGTCGATCTCCAAATCCGTGACATATTGATTCAGAAAGGCCTCCGCTATTCCCCTCCAATCATCTTTGACTTTCCTGTCAATACCGTGATACCATACCATGGGTGCCTCCTCAAGTGACATTTCGAACATCTTCTGAACCTGACACTTAGACAAACCCACTGAACTCATCATAGAAACATATTGTCGGAGATGGACCCCCGGATCCCTGTTCCCATTGAACTTGTCTGTGTTAGGCATCTTGAACTAAGCCGGCAGCTGCTCCTCAACTTGGCTATGTCAGGCATCTCATGGGTCGCTTCCCGAAGATTCACCGATGACGTATGACTTGCACTTTATTAATCTGGGATTAATTATAAGAGAGAGAAAATTAATATGGGATTAATTACAGAGATTTTTTATGTGGGATAAAATATTAATTAAAGAGAGAGAACGGTTAATTTGGAATTAATCGATAAAATAATATATTTGATATAGTATACGAAATTGGATTTCGACGCGGAATTAAAATTAGATTTTAGAACGAGTTAATTTAGAATTAATTCGTCAGCAATGTGAATAGTATTTTGCTAGGCAAAATTATTTAATTAAATTTAAATTTCATTATGTCGCAACTGAAAATTTGTTAATTCGGAATTAGCGAACCCGAGCCCGGGAGTGTTTGCGGGCCCACTCCCATTTCGAATTCAAGTGCGGCCCACAAGTCACATCTAGCGTCAAATCACTAGTCTCAAGTGATGAAAGTCACATCACTTTGAGTGAAGTGATGTTTGTCATCATTGATTGATGTGAATAGTGATGGTGGTGGTTGGAAGGCATTAATTGCCTCTTCGCTCCAAAAATTAGTTGACCTTTTTGAAAGGCAAATACCAAATTTTTGGTATATGTTTATTTTTTATTTTGGAAATCAAAACCAACACACAACACACTTTCCCTTATCTCTCTCCACTCACTGTTTGGAACCAATTTCCCTCATCTCCCTCTCTCGGCCTTGGGCCATTTTCTTCCTTCATTTTTTCTGCAAATGCCGTGAGATGAAGGAGAAGCTTAGGAAGTTTTGTGGTAAAATTTCAAGAGTGCTAGCACATAATCGGGGTCTTGCGAAGGTGATAGGGAAACCCACCCGTGGGCATGGAATGCACACCTTAGCTTGGAGATTGGCCAAGCAAATGGAGCCCAAAATGGAGGAGCAAAACCGAGAGCACCATGGAAGGAAAGCTGAAGATTTTTATTGTTCCTCGCATCGCAATAACCGATCAATGTAAGTATGATTCCACCATACCTCTTTGAGTATTCACACATGTTTCTATGCTTGAATTGATCGTGGGACTAATCTAGAAACCCAACAATGGTATCTTGAGCCATTTTGAGCACGAAATTTGATTAGGGTAAAATTTGGGTAAATTGGATTTGAGCATGTTTTGACTAAATTACTTGTTTGAGCATGCTTGTATATGGATGACTTGGAGTTGTTTGTGATCAATTTTGTGAAAAATGGATTAGATCAATTTTTCCCCAAATCTTAGGCTTGGCCGAACTTGGAGGTGCCCTAATGTCATGGAATTTTTGATTTTGATCATTGGATGAGTTGAAATCATTTGGGTAATATTGATTGAGGATTTAATTGGATTGAAACCGAATCGGACAAAGAAATCCCTAAATTGTCGTGACTTGTATCATGAAATGATTGATTTTTGATTCAAATGTGTTGGACATGATGATAATAAGCATAATTAATTATGTAAATTGATTTTTTGGAAAAATTAATTTGGTTAATTAATTATGGCATACACTTTAGGTTAATTAAATTATGAAATTTGGAATTTTGGTAATTTAATTAATTGGGTCAAATTTGGAATTGGGCTTGTAAGGTTGTAATTGGGCTTAATTGGGCTTGGTTGGGCCAGTTTGGTTTAGGCTAATTGGTTGGATCCAATTGGGCCCAAAACCATATCCATAAAGTCCAAATATAACTAAGTAGTACCTAAAATAGTTGTTTGAACATTGGATGGTCATTAATTTCAGATTAATTAATTGGATTAGATTGATTGATAACATGCTTTGTGTGAATACATGGATGCGATGTCTGAATAATGTATATCGGATGGATATTAGATGGGTGAGGGCGATTTTGGAAATTGTTGTAATAAATTTAGAATTTATTAATTGGACCTGCGTGTCCAGCCTTATTACCTCTTGACTCTGTGTATTTCTCTTCTCACCTATTCCCCTCAATGTAAATGAGGTTTCTTCAGAAGTGTTATGTAATCGGGTAGAAGTAATACTTGTGCTAGAGGGAGAGAGGAAATGGAGAGATTTGTTCTAGGAACAATGTGTTATGTATCCATCCGCTTATCATTATTATTTTATTTGTACGCGCCTTATTATGTTTTTAGAATGCATGTTTAAGGGTGTATGATGATGAGACCTAACAAAGATAATAAATTGGTTGCCAATTTACGCTAAAAACCCTCAACACATATTAAGCGTTTTTCCTTCCATTGAGTGATTCTTACTCAAGATCCTAGATTGGCACTGGTTTGTTGGCCAAAGTCAAGACCTTTGTCTGTCGCGGATGTGTTTGAATCATGAAGGTTTTATTCCATATCGGTGTCTTGTCCAGGTTGTGATTTCTTGGCCAAAGTCAAGATCACTTCTTGTCCATAGACATCGATTACGAAGCTTTCCATGGTCAATGGGTTCCGCTTAACTGGGATCATTAAGTTTGTTGTGCCAAAGCCAAGGCTTAATTGATTCAGAGGAAAAAGGTTCGGGAATATATTGGATATATTGGCATATATAAGATATATGTTTCGGACTTAGATGTCCACCTACTGGATCTAGGAATTGGATGGGATCCAATTGATCTTAGAGATCTACCTAGTTAATTATCATAAAATTTGTTGGCCAAAGTCAAGATTGTGTGTTATTTAACGGGATCCTAGCCCACTAGGAAATAAGGTTTACCGAGTACTCCATAGAGGGTTAGAGGCTCGCCGAAAAATAGTGGGAGGCAAGTATTAAATTTACAATATTCGTTTAGTTACTTGCCATACACGCTCATTACAATTTTTCGTCAATATAATTAATATATTAGTTGGACTAATATTTAATCGTTGTTTTAAATAAAACAGTTGGACTGTATTCAAACTATTTCAATTAATAGTTGATTTTATAATTGGATTATAGTAATCAATATAATTGAATTTAATCAATTAAATTATAGTTGATTATATAGTTAGACTATAGTAATCATTATAATCAATAGTACCTAAAATCATTGATTCGATAGTTGGACTATTGGAATCAAGATAAATGAAATATTAGTGTTTAAAATATAAACCTGGGTGAAAATATTTTGAACGACTGTAATTTTCAAATTGGGAATAAAACCTCAGGATAGTCCTGAGAACTGAGAAGTTATTCTATTTGATAGAATAACATCTTGGGCCTAAGCCCGGAGTTGAGCAAATAGTAGAGCATGATCTTTGGAAGATTCATGTGATGATAACTTAAGTGCTTAATCCATTATGCTTGCCAAATAGACTCCTTAATTTCTTAATCATAACTAAGGATTAGATCTTTATAGTATGATAATGAAATTGAAGGATCTTCATATATCTATTCTTAGATCTTAGAAGTACAAATTGCAATAGAAAACTCTGGAGAGTTAATGGCTATACTCAAGGAGACAAAGCCAGAGTTTGCAATAAGGCAAGAAGCGTAAGGCACATCTACTACTTTCGCATCCCAGAAGGCCAAATGCTTCCGGGGTGTGGAAAAAGGGCAAAGGCAAAATCATCATAGTCTTCTAGGAAGACAAAAAGACATATCCTAAGATGTCTGCCTAAACTGTGGCAAACAGGGTCACTGAAGCGTGACTGCCGTATGGACAAGGCAGATATGAAGGAATTGAAGATGGTGCAAGGCTCCGACTTCAAATATGTTTGTCATAAACATGTTCGCTACTAGTATTAAAATTGGATTTTAGATACTGAGTGTGGTACATAAATATGTACTGATGTGCAGAATCTACTGACAAGCAGCATACTGACTTCAGATGAGATTGATCTATGAATCGGAAATGGGACGACAGTCGCTGTTTTAACCGTAGAAACCTAAGTTTAGGAACTATCTTTCGGGTATGTACTTAAATTAGGAAACTGTTAGAATGTAACTAGTTTGACTAGAAACATTATCTCTATATCAGAGTATAATCCGTTGCGGATATACCTTTATATTCTAGAACACTAAAGTGTTTTATTTTATAAAGATATATGAGATAAACACATTAGATGTGAAAAACAGTATTTATATTTTGAATATAAATGAATCTCGAACATATGACATGACAAAGAATAGATCAAACTGAATTAATCAGTTGAGACTTATAAAGGGTATTATTGCCTGGGACACAATTAACAAGACTCGTATATCCACACTTTTGAAGAGTGGATACTAGGACAGATTTGATTCTATTCAAATAATGTCTACGAATCTAGTTTATTAGGCAAAATGCCTAAAACACCTTTTACTTCGTAAAAGTGCAAATGCCACCGATCTGTTAGCCCTTGTTCATAGTGACGTAAGTTGGCCCATATCTAGCTAGGCTAGAGGTGGATATGAATGTTTCGTGACCTTTACGGGTGTGGCATCGCGTTATGGTTATGTGTTTCTTTTGAAACACAAATCGGAAACTTTTGATAAATTCAAAGAGTTTCGACACGAAGTAGACAAACAGATCGGCTAAAGTATTAAAGACATCACGGTTAGACCATGATGAAAATACTTAAGCAATAAGTTTCTCAATACTTGAAAGAGTATAGTATTCTTTCAATGAGGACTCCTCCCGGAACACGTCAGGTTGACGGTGTGTCGAACAGAGAAACTGAATTTTGTTGGACATGATAAGTTTAATTATGAGTCGCTCTGAGCTAACCATTTCCTTCAACGGATACGCATTAACAGTGCAAAACTTATTTTGAATAAGGTTATCAATAAAAATCTGTTAATCAGACTTCATATTAGATATGAACAGAAAGAAACTCGGTTTTCTCATTCCTGAAGATTTGGGAATGCTAGGCATATGTTGGATGATGCCAAACTAGAACCCAAATCGGATAAGTGCCTAAGTTGTAGGTTATCCGAGGGAAACCAGAGTATAGTACTTATACAACTCACAAGAGAACAATGTAATTGTTGCTCGCCATGCGATTTTCCTAAGAGGAATACCTATATGCAGTGGTAAGTGGGAGGAAAGTAAAACTCGATGAAAATCGAAGTAATACTAATCCAGGCACCGATTCCTTAATGGAACACAAATAGTTCATCAGGGATGAAACTATACCAATAATCTTCGAATACACAAGAACCGCGCAAGTCGGAGAGAGTCAGAAAACAACCTGGGAGGTATGGGTTTCTGATCTCACCTCGTAAAGATGTCAATATTATTGAGGAATACTAACTGACTTCGTATGAGGAAGTGATACAAGGTATCGACTCCCTATTATGGCAAAGTGCCATGATGTCCGAAATGGATTCCATGTATGCCAACCAAGTTTAGACACTGGTTGTTGTACCGGAAGGCATTGTGACTATTGGTACTATATGAGTCTTCAAAGAAGACATACATGGAAGGCAACATACCAACGTACTAAGCTGGGCTTGTAGCGAAAAGGTATCGTTATCAACATTGTGTCGATTACGACGAAACCTTTTACTCATTGCCATGGTTAAATCCTTTTGGATAATGCTTGCTGATGATGCATGTTTCATTTATGAAATATGGCAGCTGAATGTCAAAATCGTTTTCCTTAAAAGGAGACCTTTTGGAGGATGTTTACAATATCCTGACGGTTTTATCGCACCAAAACGAGCAAAAAGGGTTTGCGAGTTAATTTGATCCATGTATGGATTGAAGCAAGCATTGCGTTCTTGGAATTGTCGTTTTGATGTAATCATAATGGTATATGATTTAATTCAAAACGAAATAATTCTTGTGTATATAAGGAGGTTAGTGGGAGCGCACTGACAGTGATGTCCCAAATAATGATGACACATCATTTCTTAAAATGATATTCCCATAAAAATCGATGAAAGCTTGGCTTTCATGAAAATTCTCCGTAGAATACTTGGGGAGAACAACCTTTATTCTAAGAATAAAGATCTACTGGGATAGATCTAACAGTTGTTTACTCTCCGAGAACTCGTACTTTGAAAAATGTACGCGATCTGGTGTCTCATACGCTTTGAGCATATGGAGTCACAATCAGGCCAATCCAAGTGATAGTCACTGGATTGATGTTAAGAACAGCATTTAGTATCTTAGATGAACTAAGGATGCTTTCATATATTATGGAGAATGAGAACTTGAAGTGACTGGGTTCACTACTGCAAGTTTCCTAACCGATAAAAACGACTATAAGTCGTTATAAGGGTACTATAAAGTTTGAATAACGGAACAGTGAGCTAGAAATCTTCCAAGCAAGATACTGTTACCGAATAAACAACAAAAGCGAAATATTGCTGCAGCTGAGGCAGCAATAGAAGCCTTTTGGGTCGATAATAATCCTAATCAGATTAGGAGTAGTTCTGTTAGCAGCTGAGCTAGGCTACAGCACAGGCTAAAGAATTAATAGTCTCATTAATGATCCAGATATATACTTCAATTATACATCTGATTCGTTCGGATCATACATCATTGCGATGTGATGATCGAATAAATCGTATCAGATGATAAATATACAAATCCGCTGATGAAAGCATTTGCTCAGCAGAAGTTTGAGCGAACCGTACATAGTTCCGGTGTAGGACACTTGAGTGATTGGCTATAGGCCAAGTGGGAGGGAGATTGTGGACAATTATGACCCATAGCATCACTATTTGTACAGATCATGGTGTTGTTGTACAAATTAACTATGTGACAAAGGAAATTGCCCTTTTATCATTTGTAATTAGATTACCAAGATATATAAATATGATAGAAGGTCCATATGATTAGTTCCAGATTGAGATGATATGAGACAGTATCAATCCACGAAGGTTTAATCATTAAATATCCCTAGTCAGAGTATTATCGAGATTGGACATCGATATGCGTAAAAGACTAGTATTACACTTGTGCGCGTTGTGGGAGCATAACGACATAGTTCTCATATATTTGGGTATAGGATACTCATGCAAGTGTAATAGGAGGTTGTGTTTACCGATGGTACGGGAACAGCTTCGCTCTGGATAGACCCCTCGAAATTCCATTGGTAGTATGACTATGTGTCTATAGAAGTCCGAATCAGGGTAGGTGTATTTGCTCTTAACTTGAGACTTGCACCGCTAATACTTGCGACAATCAATATACTTTGGTTTTGGTCGTCCAGGGCCTTAAGAGGTTCTGTGTACGCCTCTTCTGGGTATATTGAGAATCGTAGTGTATTGGGTGTGATGTCAAGACGGAAGTATCACTCTAGTCATAGTGGAGATGATGATCACATAGGATACGAAACTGGTACTCTTATGTATTGCAGTCATCGGGATAATATGACTAGGTCATGATTATCCGATTATAGAGACTAGTTACCAGAGATCCGATATGTGCTTCATATAGGGCAGACAAAATTCCAGCCCTAGGCCTTCCACGTGACATCCTATGCTGGATCGTAATACGCAATACTACGTATACTACGCCTGATATAGATCACATATTCCTTTAAGAATATTTCTGGAGAATTGGGTAGGCACGGTGCTTTTCTAGAAGCCAACCATGTCTTGTAAATAGGTACAAATGTAGTACTAGGTACGTGCTTGTTCGGATAGTCGGACGACCGGATTTACTGCCAACATATCCGGGGATCTCATAGGTCGCTTCCCGAAGATTCACCGATGACGTATGACTCGCACTTTATTAATCTGGGATTAATTACGGAGATATTTTATCTGGGATATAAAATATTAAAAAGAGAGAGAACGGTTAATTTGGAATTAATCGATAACATAATATATTCGATATATTATACGAAATTGGATTTCAACGCGGAATTAAATTATATTTTAATTCGGGCGAACGAGTTAATTTAGAATTAATTCCTCAGCGACGTGAATAGTAATTTTGCTAGGCAAAATTATTTAAATAAATTTGATTTAATTACGTCGCAACGGAAAATTCGTTAATTCGGAATTAGCGAACCCGAGCACGGGAGTGTTTGCGGGCCCACTCGCATTTCGAATTCAAGTGCGGCCCACAAGTCACATCTAGCGTCAAATCACTAGTCAATCAAGTGATGGAAGTCACATCACTTTGAGTGAAGTGATGCTTGTCATCATTGATTGATATGAATAGTGATGGTGGTGGTTGGAAGGCATTAATTGCCTTTTGGCTCAAAAATTGGTTGACCTTTTTGAAAGGCAAATACCAAATTTTTGGTACATGTTTATTTTTTATTTTGGAAATCAAAACCAACACACAACAAACTTGCCCTTCTCTCTCTCCACTCACGGTTTGGAACCAATTTCCCTCATCTCCCTCTCTCGGCCTTGGGCCATTTTCTTCCTTCATTTTTCTGCAAATGCCGTGAGATGAAGAAGAAGCTTAGGAAGTTTTCTGGCAAAATTTCAAGAATGCTAGCACACATTCGGGGTCTTGCGAAGGTGATAGGGAAACCCACCCGTGGGCATGGAATGCACACCCAAGCTTGGAGCTTGGCCGAGCAAATGGAGCCCAAAATGGAGGAGCAAAACCGAAAGCTTGAAGATTTTTGTTGTTCCTCACATTGCAATAACCGTTCAATGTAAGTATGATTCTGCCATACCTCTTTGAGTATTCACACATGTTTCTATGCTTGAATTGATCTTGGGACTAATCTAGAAACCCAACATTAGTAGCAAGTACAATGGTTATAGTTAGATATACAGTTTTTCGAGGAATAAGCAATTGCATGTTATTGTTAAAAATTACATGTATAATGGTTAACGTTGCATGTCTACTGTAAAGCATTTTATAATAGAAAATATTTCATGTTTATTGTTAAAGGTTGGAGGTCTAATTGTATTAATTGATATTCAGTGACATATTTATATGTGCGATTTTCGAGTCATATATGTAATGACCGGTAATCTCGACGACCAGTGATCTCGACTATTGTTTCATTCTGGGATAAATATTGCATAATAAAAGTTATGTTGAACACTTATACACTCATAAAGTGACCTTGGGGACAATAGATATTCCTCGAAGTTCTTATATGAAAATATACGATGTTTCACTCCGGACAGCCGATGGTATTTTGGCCATAACTTTCTCATACGAACTCCGATTTTTAAGAATTTTATATCGTCGGAAATCTGAGATCGAGCCTACAACTTCTGCATCGAATATTTTTCCAAATTTGAACCAGTAATAGGTCAAAATCGCAGGTCAAAAATCTTGGTGAATAGTGCCGCAGACCTATCTAGAAAAATCTCAACAATTCTAAACTCTTCTCTAATTTCAATTGTTTCATACAAGCCCTAGTATAAAAGGATAGGGTACTATTCAACATTTCAAAAATTAGAAAATAGAAAGAAGAGAAAACGTGAAGAGAAACAGGAAGGAAGAAAGAAGGATAAAGAAGAAGAAGAAAGAAGAAGGAAGAATAAGGAAAGAGGGGGAGACAATACCATTCCCCAAAAGCTAGAAGGAAGATGACAACCATTGAAAGCTTGGAGAGTGGTGGAAATCAAAGGAAAATAGGTAAGGTCATCTTGACCTAAATTTTTAAATTAAGAAATTTTATTAATTTGATGATATGCGAATGCTAGAAGCACCTTCGGGATTGTGTTTAGTGGCATAATAAACATGGAATTGATTGTGTTAATTAAGGAAAATACTTGAAACCCTAAGTATTGAACTAGATGGACTATAAGATTAAAGGTTAAGTTGGATTGAGGAGTGCTAGTTTAGCAAGAATTTACATTGAAAGTTAAGGAATTGATGAGTAGAAGTTGTAATATGGAAGTATGGAAGTGTATTTGGGCATGTACACATGAAGAAGTTGATATTAGGCCTGAATTTTGGCCAAGCATCACGACGCTAAGCACTATGCATCGCGATGCGTACTAGGGAATTTGTGCAAATTTGATTATGGATTGCACACGTCGCGACTCGCAAGGACTTGTATCGAGATGCGCACTAGAAATGTTCAAGCAATCGTGTCTGGAATGGTTAGCCTCGCGACGCGCAAAGCCCTGTGTCACGACGCGAAGACCAAAATTTCCCCAAATTGGTTTTAGATCATCCCAATTTTACTTTAGCGTGTAAGAAGCCACCCTAAGGGTCTCGTATCAGCTCACACACAGAGTAACATCATAATATAAGTATCATATGTCTTGAAGCGATAACAAGTGTCTAAATGGATAAATTTAACCTAGTTCCGAAGCATATTCCATGACTTATATTCTAATTGAGTTTCTCAATTATTGATCATCGCATGAACCGTAATTCCTTTCGATGAGTGTGTTAGACATTATGTCCCATAGCGTCACTGTTTGTAAATGATATTGTATTATTGTACAAAATTAACTATGTGATAATGAAATTGCCTTTTGCCGTTTTGTAATATTATTTACTTTGATATATAAATGGCGAAAGTCCATATGATTAATACCGGATTGAGATGATATGAGACAGTATCAATCCATAAAGGTTTAATCATTAAATATCCCTAGTCGGAGTATTATCGATATCGGACATCGATAATGCGGAATAGACTAGTATTGCGCTTGTGCACGTTGTGAGGGCACAACGGCATAGTTCTCATATATTTAAGTATTGGATACTTATGCAAGTGCGATAGGAGGTTGTGTTTTACCGATGGTACGGAAAACAGCTTCGCTCTGGATAGACCCCGCGGAATCCCATTGGTAGTATGTCTACGTGTCTATGGGAGGCCGCATCAGGGTAGGTGTATATGGTCTTAACCTGAGACTTACATCGCTAGTACTTGCGACAATCGGTAAACTTTGTTTTTGGTGGTTGGGGACCTTAACCGGTTCTGTGTACACACTCTTCTCGGTTTATCGAGAATCGTAGTGTACTGGATGTGATGTCGAGATGGAAGTATCGCTTCAGACATATGGAGGTGATGATCACGCAGGACTCAGAACTAGTTTTCTATAAAAGGTTGCAACCGTCGGGACAATATGACCAGGTCAGGATTGTCCGATTTAAAGAGACTAGTTGCTTGATGTCCGATATATGTTTCGTACGGGGCAGACACATCTCCAGCCCCAGGCCTAACATGTGATCATCCGATACTGGATCGATGTGCGCAATACTACGGTATACTACGCTTGATATACGCTTGATATATGTGCGCAATTGGGTAGGCATGGCGCTTTGCTAGAAGCCAACCTTGTCTTGTGAATCGGTAAGAACGTAGTACGAGGTACGTACGTGTTCGGATTATCCAACGACCGTATTTACTGCCAACATATCCGGAGATCTCTTGGATCGCTTCCTGAAGATTCACCTATGATATTTGATTCGGACTTAATTAATCTTGGATTAATTGCGGAGAAACTTTATCTTGGATAAAGTGCCTTGTTTAGAGAGAGAACGATTAATTTAGAATTAATCGATAAAATTATTATATTCGATATAATAATCGAAATTCGATTTCGACGCGAAATTAAAATTAGATTTTAATTCGGGCATACGAGTTAATTTAGAATTAATTCGTTAGCGACGTAAATAATAATTTCGCCAGGCGCAATTATTTATTTAAATTCGATTTAATTAACGTCGCGACGTAAGCTCGGTATTTCGGAAATATCGAACCCGAACGCGTGAGTGCACGTGGGCCCACTTTCATTTGGAAACGTGTGGGGCCCACATGACACATGTCATTATATGCATTATTTAATTGGTATGCATTGCATGGTGATAGTGTACAATACACTCAAAGGTTTTGCATGGAGTTTGAGTGTTTGACACTCTAAGCCATTGCATGGTTGTGTCATAAGTTTATTATTAATTTAATAAATATTATGACATAAATATAAATTGTTTTTTGGTAACAAAAATCAATTACACAAAAAACTCTCCTCTCTCTCTCTCAAATGTCGTGAGCTCCAAAGGAAGAAGAATAAGATTTGATTTTCTTTTCTCCATTTGCTAGCACATTGAAGGATCAAAGGAGGTGATAGGGAAACCATCAAAGAGCTTGGAATACACAAAGCTTGGAGCTTTCCACCTCTTGTCTTCCTTGGCCGAAAATCACCACACTTGGAGCTTCCATTTGGTTTGATTTTCTTCATCAACAAAGCATTGTAAGTATGATTCCGCCATACTTCAAAGTTTAATATATATTCATTTATTATATTTCATATGCTTAATCTTTCCTTGGGACATATTATAGAAACCAACAGAGTGACATAGCACCAGCCAAATTTCAAACCAGTGAGTGGACATTTTTTCCTTAAGTTGATTTTTTACATAATCTTGTTTTAAATATCATATATTTTTTTACGCACTTAGGACATTAACTGATTTTATCATAATTATTTCATGAAAGAGTATGTTTTAGAAAAATAATTTAAAAGTTTGAGTCTTAATGTTTTCGAGGCATGAGGAAAAATCCAGCTCAGTATGTAACTGGATTCAGATATTGAATTGACTGATGACATGTGCACATGTAGAGGACTGGGGGGTCGGCGATACGTAACGCCCCCCAAATCCTAGTTCAGGACTAGAGATGACAGATGCCCCTAGATCCTAGTTTCAGAGCTTGGAGGGTAGCATAGATCTGCACCCTCAGTTCTAGTTCAGTGGATTGGGGGACGGCGATACGTAACACCCCAAGACCACTAGTTTCGGGGACATAAGTGGCATGCTTTGGGGGACGGTGATACGTAAAGCCCCAAATTCATGGATTTGCACTTCTAGCTCTCGTTAGGCATATGGGGGGACAGCGATACGTAACGCCCCCATACGTCAGGTTTTCGGAGACATAGATCAATTTTTAGAAATAGTTTTCAGATACAGATTTCAGAGTTAGTTTTCCCGAGAGAGATTTTCTACAAAGAAAAGTTTTCAGAAATAGAAGATTTATAAGAGACTTTCAAAAAAGATAAGTTTTATGAAAGAGATTTCAGACAAGATTTTCAGAAAAAGAGTTCAGAGTTTTCAAACAAGAAAAGATTTTTTATATAAGACTATTTCCTGGGAGAATTTTGGATTTAGAACCAAGTATTATCATAATAGTATTTCAGATTTCTTTTTAAATCGTCCACTCACTTAGATCGTACAAACGGTCTAACCTCTCATTCCCAGTTTCTCTATTTAGTATGTATTCTTAAAGGACGAGCTCGAGAGGATGGATATTGATGGCAGTTACTATACGGTTTGGTCCATCAGGTCGAGTCAAAGTTCAGTATAGTCAGAATCAGAAGATTTCATATAATATATAACTGGTTTAGTATAGTATAAACATGTAAAAGAGTTATAAGTGTTCATTATTAAAGTTAAGATGTGAGATGAATTTGAGTATTTAGTTAAAAAAACATTATGTATTTATGATGATAAGTTGGGCAACAGTCTCGTGCATGAGTTTATACATGAGATGAGTTTCACAGTTAGGAAGTCAGCGGCTAAGGAGGATAATACAGTCTATTCCCTGCCGGTAACATCTCCCGGATCAGGGATGTTACAAAGATGGTATCAGAGCCAGGTTTAGGGAGTCAGTGACTGCAATGGGTAAAGTGTCGGTGTCTTGTATATGTAGTATGCCTGTGATACTAGTATATGAGGCACTACCTCTTCAGTATCTGATCCTCGAGTACGTCCTCAAGCTCTATAGACAGGTTAGTAAGAACTCCTAAGTTACCCGAATTCTCTTCCTATTAAAAAGTAATCAAAATTCATATTCTACTAGCTAAGGATTTTTTTGTAGTAATCCTGGCTTATTAAGCCGAAGTCGAAGACAAGTTGGCAGAACAGATAGTAAATTTCCAAGAATATTTACCCAAATGAGTGGGAAAAGAAAGCTATAAGAAGTAAGGAATGATATATAGATGTTTAAGCAGCCAAAGATAAAGAAAAGTAAATAGATTCGAATAGTTTCAAAAATTTTTGGATACTTACCCAAGGGAAGTAGAAAGGGAAAGAAAAGTTAGAAAGAAAGGTAAGATAAAATACATGTGTTGATGGTGTTTTCAGGCACTATAACATTTAAAACAGCACGACGAGGACAGAATGGTAATTCCCTGGCTAGGTTGAGATCATCAGAACCGACCCGACCACAACATATGAAGACCGACCACTTTGGTTCGGATGACCGAGCACTTTAAGGTCGGCAGAAACACTCTCAGCATAAAAGACTGTCATGACCGACCAGACGGCGAGACGTATGCAAGATGACGACACCCTATTCTTGCGGATGAAGATAAGCAGATTATCCTACTCTCACAAGGAAATGATGTCAGAATCCAAAAAGGAATAAGAAAAGAGAAGGGAGAATCGGACTAGGAATCCTTACAATGAGAAGACTAAGTTCAACTAGGATTTCTTATGCAAATAGGAGTCTGGTTTCTGTATTACTATAAATAGGAGGGAATAGTATGTGATCAAATCATCAAATCATCAACAAAATTAGTGGTCTGAATCTTCAAGCTCTGACTTGTAGAGATCCGAGGAGAGTGTTTAAAGTAATAAAAGCACCATCTTTTTGTGTCTGTGGACGTAGGTCGGATCCAAATCCACCGAACCACGTTAAATCCCCTTGTTGATTGGTGTGTTTATCTGTTTTCCGCTAAATTTGCCTTTGGTCCCCCATAACCAAACAAATTCACTATTGAGGGAGGATTTCCTCGGGAGTGATATTCCCATATTGCCCCGAGACCAAAATCAGCCGTCAACAGTTGGCGCCGTCTGTGGGGAACTCAACAAAAAGCAACTCGCGTAGTGAGACAATGGCAGAAGACGGAAGCCACCAACCATCAAGGAGCTCGGCCGCAGATTGGATGGAGAAGATTGAGGAGAACTTTAGGAAAGAAAGGGAGGAAAGCCAAACTCTGCTGAAAACCATAGTAGACCGGTTGGAAAGGATAGAAGGAGCACACAATGGAAAATTCGATGCCAGGACTAGCCGACGAAGGAACGACATAGCAGAAGGAAAGAAAGTTGTCGATATAAGTGAGGACGACAGGCCCCGGAGGAGGGATCCTTACAGGGTAAGATCTGTATTGGTTCAGGGAGATTCCCAGACCGAGGACACATGGGAGGAAGAAAGTGACAAATCGTCACCGGACCCCTCCTATGATAGCCTTCGCAACACCCGGCGAAAGGAGAAAGAATATGACGAAGAAGTACGAGAGGATACCGGCCACGAGAAGCACCACCCCCGGGATAACAGAAAGAAAGGAGACCGCATGAGGCGGAATGGAACCAAGATAGCAGCATGAAATCTTGGCTGCGAGAGGAGCTGGTCAAATGGGGAGTATACCCCAATACAAACAGAGGGGACGTCCGGGACGGCAAAGATGAGTCCCCCCTCACAGAAGAAATAAAATCAGAGAAATTCCCAAAAAGATTCACATGATGCCGACCATGACAGACACCATACAAGGGCCATACCGATCCCAAAACTCACATTGAAGGTTTCGTCCTACTAATGGAGGTGCAAGGGGTAACAGAGGATGCCATCTGCAAAGTGTTCCCCTTAACTCTAGCCGGACCGGCCATCCTATGGTACAGAAGCCTGGCCCCAAGAAGCATCAGCAGCTTCACACAACTGAAAAAGTCATTCATACGACACTTCAAGGGGGCTTGTGTCCCCAGAAAGACAATTGGAGAACTAAGGCTTATGAAGCAAGGAGACGATGAACCTCTGAAGATATTCATTGAAAGATACCATAATATGGTACTCGAAGTCGGAGGGTATGAATCCCCCGAAGCCCTGGAAAGCTTGAAGGGAGCCTTGAAGGTCGGAAGGCTATGGACCCATCTGAGGATCCAAGACACCCCGGACTACGCCACCGCTCTGGAGGTGGCCCGAAAATTCGTTTTGTTGGAGAACGAAGAGAAAGTATCCCGAAAAGGGAACACTATCAGAGAAAGAACCGCAAGGGAGGGAGCCCCCTCCGGACAGAAAGAGAATCCAGAAGACCACCCCTGAAGCACAAAGAATTCAAGCCACTGCACCGGGACAATCAAGAGAGAAGGGCGCCGACCCAAGTGAACCATGTGGTCGGGGAAGATGCATACATTCCCCTAAAGAAACCACTAGGGCAAATTGTCATGGAGATCCAGGGGAAAGGCCTCTTAGTGGAACCCGACCAAATGAGATTCCCCCCGGACAAAAGAAACCAAAAGGCTTATTGTGTACACCACAACTCCAAAGGACATGCAACAGACGGATGTAAAGATCTGCGAGAGCAAATGGAAGATCTAGCACGAAACGGGTATCTCAACAAATACATTGACCACGAGGTCATGACAGCCAGACAAAGAGCACGTGGTCGCCAAATCAATATCATCGCAGGAGGAAGAACACTGGCCGGAAACTCTAACCGGTCAAAGAAAGATTACAGCAGAACCCGAGGACCAGATGTCTTAGAAACAGAGCAGGGCACAGGGCTACCGGGAGGCCGGTCGGTACCAATAATGTTCACTGATGAGGATACCCGAGGAGTAAGTTTCCCTCATGACGATGCATTGATAATCAAGGCAGTCATCAGCGGGTCGGAAGTAGACAGAATCCTAGTGGTCCCCGGGAGCGCAGTTGATATAATTTCCAGAGAAGCGCTGGAAAACCTAGGGGTAGAATATGCAACCCTTACCAACGATAGCACTCCCTTATATGGTTTCGGAGGATCAGCCGTTATCCCACTAGGAAGAATACAGTTGGCAATAACTGTCGGGACACATCCCCGGACCCGGACGATCATGACAGACTTCACTGTAGTAGACTGCATGAGCAGTTACCAGGCCATCGTGGGGAGACCCTTCATGATGAAAACGAAAGCCGCAATGTCCTGCTACCACCTAAAACTGAAATTCCCCACTCGGGAGGGGATTGGAATTGTGTGCGGAAGCCAGAAAACAGCTCGCAGCTGCTTCGCAACTCTCTCACGAGAAACTCTATGCATCACAGAAGACAGTCGAAAACGACAAAGGAACCAGGGAGAAGAAGAAGAAGACAGATGCCCAGGCGCCTGGCCAAACAAAAGCGCTCGACTCGCTGCAGCTGAGGAAACCGAGGAGATAGAACTTTACGGGGCAGGAAAAAGTATAAAGATAGGGGGAGGCCTGAGCGAGTCCATACGACAAGATCTTCTAGAATGCCTGAAGGGATACCCGGATGTCTTTGCCTGGGGATACAGTGACATGCCGGGGATCGACCCGAAATTCATCAATCACCGCCTAGCAGTAGACTCATCTCGCAAGCCGGTCAGGCAGAAGAGAAGGAACTTCAATCAAGAGAGGAGTAAAGTAATAGCAGCCGAGGTCGAGAAGCTACTAAAGGCGGGTCTCATCAGGGAAGCAAGGTACCCGGATTGGGTATCGAACGTGGTATTTGTCAGGAAGAACAATGGCAAGTGGCGAATGTGTGTCGATTTCACCGACTTAAACAAGGCATGCCCAAAGGACAGTTTTCCTTTGCCGAACATAGACCAGCTGGTAGACACCACAGCCTGCCAAGGATTACTGAGCTTCATGGATGCTTTCTCCGGATACAACCAGGTCAAAATGTGCCCGGCGGACGAAGAGAAGACAACCTTCATCACGGATCAGGGGCTCTACTGCTATAAAGTGATGCCCTTCGGGCTAAAAAACGCCGGGACAACTTTCCAAAGGTTGGTAAACAAAGTTTTCAAGCCACTCATCGGCATTACAATGCTGGTCTATGTCGATGACATGATAACAATGTCAAAAGAACCAAACAACCACATGGACGACCTAAAAAGGACCTTCGAGCTTCTAAGAAAACACAACCTGAAGCTTAACCCGGAAAAATATACCTTCGGGGTAGCTTCAGGGAAGTTTTTAGGCTACATGGTAAGTGCCCGAGGAATTGAAGCAAACCCACAGAAGATCCAGGCAATACTGGCCCTAAAGTCTCCCAAGACAGTAAAAGAAGTACAGAGTCTGACCGGTAGAGTGGCCGCGCTCAACCGGTTCATATCACGAGCAACTGACAAATGCCACCCTTTCTTCAAAATAATTCAAAAGGCAAAGAAGGATGTCGACTGGACGGCAGAGTGCGAGGAAGCCTTCCAGCAGCTGAAACAGTATCTGATGCAGCCCCCACTCTTGGCAAAACCACTCCCAGGTGAAACATTATACCTATATCTGGCTGTTTCGGACCGAGCAGTGAGTTCAGTACTGATACAGGAAACCAACAAGATCCAGAAGCCTATCTACTACATCAGCAAAGCCCTCTTAGACGCTGAAACCCGGTATCCAGTACACGAACTGGTTGCCCTTTCACTAGTTACGGCAGCTCAAAAATTACGGCATTACTTCCAGGCCCATCCTATCCGGGTATACACCAGCCACCCCCTAAAGCAAATTCTGCAACGGCCAGAGGTTTCCGGCAGATTAGTAAAGTGGTCGGTAGAACTAAGTGAACATGACATTGCCTACCTCCCAAGAGCAGCAGTAAAGGGACAAGCCCTGGCAGATTTTGTCGCCGAAAGTACCGACCCCCAGACCCTGGCTATAGACGAGGACAAGTGGGAAATGTCCGTAGACGGTTCGGCCAGCACACAAGGCAATGGCGCAGAAATCGTCCTGAAAAGCGACAAAGGAGAAGAAATCCTGCTCGCCCTGAAATTCGCTTTCATAGCAACCAACAATGAAGCAGAGTATGAAGCAATACTGGGCGGTTTGAGACTATGCACGGTGCTAGGGATCCAAAATGTGATAGTAAAGAGTGACTCGCAGTTAGCCGTTCAGCAACTGAAAGGAGCATTTCAAGCAAAAGAACCTGGTATGATGGCCTACCTGACCGAAGTACGAAAGCTAACAGGGAAGATGGGAGATGTAAGCTTCGAACAAATCCCCCGAGAAGACAATTGTGAGGCAGACTCCCTGGCACGGCTCGCTTCTTCAACAAAAGCCGAACACCCCAGGATAATCCCTTTGATTTACGTCCGGGAAAAAAGTGTGGGAGAATCTAAAGTAGAAGTTCTAGATAAGGAAAGTCAAGCATCATGGATACAGCCCATCAGAAAATACTTGGAGACGGGAGAAACACCAGAGGACAAAACAGAGGCCAGAAAGTTAAGGTACAAAAGCACCAAATTCTCCCTAATTGACGGGGTACTTTACCGACGGGGTTACTCTGTCCCCCTCTTAAGATGTCTTGCCGAAGAAGAGGCAAATTATGTACTCAGAGAGATACATACGGGCATCTGCGGAAGCCACGGCAGAGGTCGCTCAATTGCTTTCAAAGCCTTAAGACAAGGTTTTTACTGGCCGACCATGCACCAGGACGGCATAGAAGTGGCCCGCAGGTGCGAAGGATGTCAGAAAAACGCAAACCTTCACCACCAACCAGCAGAACAGTTGACCACGTTGCTCAGTCCTTGGCCTTTCTCCCAGTGGGGACTAGACATCATTGGGCCGATGCCACAAGGGAAAGGGCAGGCGAAGTATGCCATCGTGGCCATAGACTATTTCACCAAATGGGTGGAGGCAGAGCCATTATCCACCATAACGGAGAAAATAGCCACTGAATTCTTAAGGAAAAATATCGTCTGCCGGTTCGGGATTCCCCGAGCCATCATCACAGACAACGGGAAGCAATTTGATAGCAAAGGTTTCAGAAAACTCTGCGAGGACCTCCAGATTGCCCTAAGATTTGCTACACCAGCCCATCCCAAATCAAACGGCCAAGTCGAGGCAACAAACAAAACCATCAAGGCCAACCTCAAAGCTCGGCTTGGATCCAGAAAAGGCCTATGGGTCGAGGAACTACCAGAAGTACTATGGGCGCATCAGACAACCTATAAGGTCTCCACGGGAGAAACCCCGTTCTCCCTAGCATACGGGTATGAAGCTGTCATCCCGGCAGAGATCAGAGTAACCTCCCATAGGGTTCAGCACTACGAGAGTAAGCAGAATGAAGGACTTATCAGAAACCACCTCGATCTGATCGAAGAAAAGAGAGAGAGGTCGGCCATAAAGACAGCAATTTACCAACAAAGGATGGCCCGTTTTTACAATAAAAAGATTCGGACACGCACCTTTATCCCAGGCGTCCGAGTGCTAAGAAAGGTCACCCTAAATACTCGTAAGCCAGAAGAGGGCTCCCTGGGCGCCAAATGGGAAGGGCCCTACAAGGTGGTAAAGGTGGTAAGACCAAGAGTGTACATCCTAGAACGGCTTGATGGCACAAGATAAAAAAAGCCATGGAATGCCGAGATGTTGAGAAGATACTTCCAGTAAACTTCCCTCCCTCCTATCTGCTTACGACAAACAAATAAGGGACAGGAATTCAAATACAGAGCCTCTCTCAAAATGACCCACAGAAAGTTGTAAGAAGGGCAGTATGTCCCCAAGTATCAAAAAAAAAAACAAACTTTTTTTATTTATCCGCCCTTCTAAAGAATAAAAGTTTGAAAAGAACTCCGGGGACATACTCAATGCAACAATCCAAAACATAAAGAGAAGTATGCCCTTAATATTCCAAACGGCTCGGGGTCGGGTACATCCCACCGAGTCAGCCCTTCGGACTGGGGACGTAACATTCCCCCAGATCCAAGTGCCTTTCTCAGCTCGGGGTCGGGCACGTCCCACCGAGTCAGCCCTTCAGACTGGGGACGTAACATTCCCTCAGGTCCAAACGCCTTTTTCAGCTCGGGGTCGGGTTACGTCCCACCGAGACATGCTCCTTTGGACTGGGGAGGTAACATTCCCCCAGAGCCAAGTGTTTCATTCAGCTCGGGGTCCTCAGGGACATACTCGATGCATAGGATCCGTGAGAAGCATAGCACGGGGATGGATGATACCCCTGTGGCGATTGCTTGCTCCAGTGTTACCGAATATAAGGAGGAATATGCCCTTAATGTATCGAACACTCTTTGATCCTCACTTACCCGATGTAATGGATCCGTGGGAAAGCATAGCACGGGGGATGGTGATGCCCCCGTGACGATTGCTAGCTCCAGTGATGCCGGACCTAAGGAGGAATGTGCCCTTAGTATCCCGAACACTCTTTGATCCATTCATCATCTCGGATCCGCGAGAGACGCAGAACGGGGATGCGTTGTGCCCCTGTAACGTGTGCCTACTCCAGCGTGGTAAGGAGGAGCCCTCATACAATACACAGGCTCCCCAGTGAACCGACGTGTAGAGGATGTGCCCTTACCAATCAAACGCTCTTTTTGATCCGAATCATGGTTCGCCGGGACGCTGAATTGAAAGATTCAGAATTGTGTTTTGGAGACCTCGGGCAGGACGCTGTTTTGAGGAATCCATGTTGTTATTTTTTTTGCAAAAAAACGTTTTCATGGGATAGGTGCTAAGTCACCCCCAGCTTTTGATTTTATCTCTCGAAACTTGTTTTTTGTTTTTCGCCGGTCTGGCAGAGGGACGCCCATGCCGGATTTGGCAGGACTTCAAAAGGTTGATTCACTTCCCTTCTGTACAAGTCCCAAAAAATTATTCGGCTCGGGGCTGGATTCGTTCCGCCGAGGCCACTTGGATTACCTGGCTCGGGGCTGGATTCGTTCCGCCGAGGCCACTTATTTATTCGGCCCGTGGCTGGATTCGTTTCGCCGAGGTCACTTGGTTTCTCTAAGCTCGGGGTCGGGTTACGTCCCACCGAGTCAGTTTCTTTGGACTGGGGAGGTAACATTCCCCCAGGTCCAAGTCTTTCACACAGCTCGGGGTCGGGTTATGTCCCACCGAGTCGGTTTCTTCGAACTGGGGAGGTAACATTCCCCCAGGCCGGTCTTCGTTTGACTGGGGAGGTAACATGCCCCCAGAACCCAAACGTTTCACTCAGCTCGGGGTCGGGGTACGTCCCACCGAGTCAAATTCTTTCGATTTGGGGAGGAAACATTCCCCCAGAATCAAAGACCATTACTCAGCTCGGGGTCAGGTTATTCCCCTCCGGTTCATGATGACCCCTGAAGGGTCTCGAAATTGTTCGGACAACAAAAAAAAATGGAGAGAGACACGAAATAAACATAAAATATATATATATATATATGTATGTCAAAGTACAACTTAAAGTTTGTTTACAAGAAGTTAAAGTGTACACAGGGCCCCGGTCGGGTTACCCTTTCTCATTCAGCCCGCACAGGGGCAGGAATTTCTTCCTCAGCTCGCTCAGACAACGGAGGGATTGGCTCGATCTCGGGAGGAGGAACAGCCGCTTCATCCTCGGCTACACATGAGACCTCTACTTCAGGGACGGGAGGAGGGATCTCAAGGCAGTCCTCACCGGAGGATGGAATATCAGATCGTCCTTCTTGGGAAGCTCCGAAAGACGGGACGACCGAAATCGGGTCGGGATTCATCACCTCCTCGGTAGGAGGAGTTTGCCATTTCTGGAACTCCTCCTCAGAGATCTCCCATTTACAGAAACTGATGGCCGCATAAATAGGATCCATATTCAAACTTGGCAGCATCATCGGTATCAGTTCGGCGCAGTCACCAACCCCCTCAAGGCGAATGGCCTCCTTCTCGGCCTCAAGATCAGCCTCTCTCTCCTCAAGCTCGGTTTCTTTCCTCACAAGATCATCCCGAGCCCGCGCCATTTGCTCTTCATTGGCCTTCAACTTGGTTTCAACACTGGCCACCTTGGCCTTCAAAACGCCAATCTCAGATTGGGCGGTCTCCAAATCCCCCCGAGCATTATCAGCAAGCTTTCGCTCCAGCGCAGCAGCAGCCTTAAGAGCCTTATTAACTTTGAAGTTCTCAATGGCTGCCAACTCAAGGTTCTGAATCACCCCCTCCCGATCAGCCAATTTAGCCTCCACTTCCGAAAGGCGATTCTGAAGTCTCTGGGCCTGACCACCCTCGGACAACAGGCTCAAAAGAAGGTCCTTGTTCTTCGCCATGAGGTAAGTAGCCTGCACAAAAACAAAGAAAGTCAAGATACGAGATGAAGAAAACCGGGAACCAAAAATCAAGAAAAGAAAAAGAGAATAGAACTACCTTTGCCATCTGAGAGCTCATCTCGGTGACCACAGCCTCGGGGAGATATCCTCATATCTCGAGACCTCCTCAGGGGGAATCACCTCGGCCAATTCATTGAAGGCCGGCACTAAATGGGAAGTGGCCTCCCGGATGCTTTCTCCCAGGTCATCCACCCCGAGGGTTACAGAACCCTTTCGCTTTTTTGAGGAGCCCACGAATGATTTTTTACCCCGACGAACGTCTTTCTTCTTGCCCGGGACAGGATCCACCTCCTCCTCTTGGACCAGCTCGGTCTCCTCGGCCCCAAATTGACGCCTCCTTTTCCTCAAGGGCTTCAGCGGACTGGTGAGACGAGCAGACCCCGATGATTGTGCACCAGGAGAAGACAGATCACGAGCAGCCGACTGAACTCTCCCTTGAGATGCCCTCCCATCCTCAGCAGAATCAGGCTGTGCCCGGGAAGTTCCAATTTCAGCATGACCGGCCCTCTTCATGGTGCCGGCCAACTTCTCAAGAAACTTTGGCCTCTTCGACATGCCTACAAAAAAAAAAAAAATCAGGACCCGAGCATATAAACAAAGATATCAAACATGATGAACAGGGAAATCAAACTAAACAGTCAGCAATCATCTACCTATCCGACCTGAAACCTCCGAAGGGACGGTCCGAGTAAGGCCTGACCCAACAAAGGCCGCATCAATAACCAATTCCCTCCAGTGGGTAGCATACCGACGAGCCCAGCCTACCCGCCTCCGAACCTGACGAGAAACCTTGGGAGCATCTCGCCAATAAGCTGGGAGGAACCAGAGAAGTCAGAAACACTTTCTTTATGTAGTTCCCGGCACCAACTTGCACGCTTGTTGGAACCGAGAACTAGGGGACAGATGTTGATGGTGTTTTTAGGCACTATAACATTTAAAACAGCACGACGAGGACAGAAGGGTAATACCCTGGCTAGGTTGAGATCATCAGAACCGACCCGACCACAACATATGAAGACCGACCACTTTGGTTCGGATGACCGAGCACTTTAAGGTCGGCAGAAACACTCTCAGCATAAAAGACTGTCATGACCGACCACATAAAGACCGACCAGACGGCGAGACGTATGCAAGATGACGACACCCTATTCTTGCGGATGAAGATAAGCAGATTATCCTACTCTCACAAGGAAATGAAGTCAGAATCCAAAAAGGAATAAGAAAATAGAAGGGAGAATCGGACTAGGAATCCTTACAAGGAGAAGAGACTAAGTTCAACTAGGATTTCTTATGCAAATAGGAGTCTGATTTCTGTATTACTATAAATAGGAGGGAATAGTATGTGATCAAATCATCAAATCATCAACAAAATTAGTGGTCTGAATCTTCAAGCTCTGACTTGTAGAGATCCGAGGAGAGTGTTTAAAGTAATAAAAGCACCATCTTTTTTGTGTCTGTGGACGTAGGTCGGATCCAAATCCACCGAACCACGTTAAATCCCCTTGTTGATTGGTGTGTTTATCTGTTTTCCGCTAAATTTGCCTTTGGTCCCCCATAACCAAACAAATTCACTATTGAGGGAGGATTTCCTCGGGAGTGATATTCCCATATTGCCCCGAGTCCAAAATCAGCCGTCAACAACATGTGCTTAAGTAATCAGAAGCAATTAGAGGTAAAGATATAGAAACAGATGAATAAAGAAGAATGGAACCTTTAATACTAAAGAGAATACAATAAGCCTGAGTAAGAAAAAAACCTAAGTACGGTTCATTCCTTTCTCGTAAGATTCTTTCTTCTCTGGTAATACTCCTCCTCTCATCAGAAAATTTCTTCAAATATATCCAATAGCCCTGAATACCTCTTATAGGTAACAAGTTCCCCGAGTAATGAAGAGTAGACAGAAATATAAAAGAAGCAAGAAATCAGAATGAGACGTGGGAGTTCCAATAGATAAGAGATTCCAAGAGGATGAAAAGATTTTAGACCCCAAACCCAAGCTCGCAAGTAAGAAAATCAAGGCAAAAATGATTAATTACCTTACCCCTAAGAGATCTGACATAGGTACGACCCTGAGCTACCTAGACTCACATTCCTTGGTGATATCGATTAAGGAGGTCGTCTTGACGAAGTCTATCTCATACCTATATTACATTAGTAAAAGATTTTACCAGAACATAAGAGTACCAGAACAAGAAATGTCGACATCCGTAGAGAAGTAAAAAATTCATCCCAGTCTATGCCAACATAGAAAAAGGTAATAGTATGAAGCCTGGATCCCATAACATCAATATTAAAAGATAAAAGTAGTGAATTTTATAGGAAAATTATGAAAGAATAAAAGGACAGACCTATGGAATTGGAGATATTTAAGAGTTAATAAAAGTACCCTTACGAACAGAAAGGCTAAATGATATAGTTGTAGCATATAGTAAGAGCGAAGAACAAAGTACTAGTCTCAGCACCTTAGTCTAGAACCAAGAGCTAAGGAAAGAAGATATATAGGATGCAGACAGTAACAAGAGAGCTCAGTACATATAGTGACATAGATAATGAAATTTGAAGGTAGGAATATAAAGGAAAGACCTCAGGATAGGTGATGAAAGTTGAGGAATCATAGAACATGATATAGTCGAAGTAGTTTTCAATGGAATGAATAATAATTTTCACTTTTAGAAGTCCCAAACTCTAAGTAAGCTTATGGACACCTAACCAGACTGTCACCAAGATTATGAAAGTAATAGAAAAGCGGGTTCACAGATCCATATGGAATTTATGTACACATTCCTCTATTTAGAGCCCAACAAGGTAAAGAACCAGTAAAGAAGCGTATTTGACAGGGTAGATGGATTATGAGATAGCTAGAACGAGTGCAATGAGACATAGATAAGAATCATAAGATGACAATGTTTTTATATAAGATAGAATAATTTGAAAACATGGAAAATAAAGCTAAATCTCGAAATTATCATTGAATTGAGAACCTTTAATGAGGCAAAGACTCAGAAAAGTAAGAAACCAGAGAGAATAATTCTTAGGAAAATAGCATATAAATAATCTCATGGAATTATGATGAAAGAACTAGTAAGGGATTAGTAATTAAACCAAAGGATTTAATAGAGAAGTCTTAAGCAATCGAAGTAGATGGAAATTTTCAGGGAAGTAGAGATGAAAAGAAGTTCAAGGAATTGAGATGAGGAGAAAATGTAAGTAAACGGAGTAAAATTCATAAGGAATAATAATAGAGGAAGTATAGTAGAACTCAGAGAGTAACCAATGATTACAGACGTTCAAGCAACAATGACTAGTGAAAAGAAATACAGGAGCAGCATAATGAAGTTTTAGAGAGCATGACTCTAAAAGAGACAGTAGGATTGATAGTCAGAAAAATAATTAAGAGTGAAGTTGAAGGAGGAAACTCAGGTAGTATCTAGCAGAAGAATTTTAGTACGAGGGTCAAGTCAGTGTGTAAACACGGAAAGTTATAGGCTTATATGTAAACAATGAGTACAACCATGGTATTAGAAGCTATTGAGATTACTATTATCAGTAAGACATCAGGACCAATCCCAGCCCTCCAAACCCCTCAACAGACAACAGCAGCGAAGATAGACCTCGGTAATTACCTCAAAGGTATTCCCAGAAACAAATGAATACGCAGTAAAATAGGACCAAAATATAAAAGTCTTCAGATTTAGTACAAGAACACGGTAAAGAGGAAGAAATTGGGGTTAAAAAGGTTTAAAAGAAATATAGTCTATAAGAGATGATTAAAAGAGAAAGTAGTAGTCGAGCAATTACGAAATGCAAAAGAACCAGCGATAGACATAACCGGAGAATTGTAGGAGTTGATACCCCTGCGGATAGAAAGACAGAAGCATAGATCACAAAAGTTCAGGTATAGAATAGAGCAGGAAAGAAGACAAAGGACAACTAGTAGAATACTTGAAGATAGAACTGTCAAAGTAAGACGGCACTAGAGAAGATATTAAATAAATAATGTCAGAAATACACAGGCACTAAAACAAATTTTTCATAGTTAAGCCAACAGTACTACGGAATGGAAAACTTCTCAGCGTTGAGATAAGATTGAAAATTTCATCAAAGAAGAAAACAAAAAGTATATAAGTAATTACCAGAACTAAGTAGTAGGAGTTGACATTAAAAGTAAGGAATAATATCTTGAGAGTTAGAATGTTGGTGAAAACTTCGATGATAAGCTTGGAGTATGTAGAAAGCTGTACTATAAGTACTAGTCTCTTGTAACAGTAGAGATTAAAGAACCGTAACGAATTAGCTATTAGTGATTGAAAACTAGTAGAAGATAAATAAGACAGTTAAAAAGTAAAGTTAAGAAGATTAATGCCAAGTTCAGGTTGAGCATGTAGATTTTACTAGAAATAAGGATTTTCCTTAATCCTGAGCTATGGTAGAATGTGAAGAAACTTAACGATAAGAAGTATTATCACCGATCGGTGAAATCACATACGTTACGCAAGCACATGTTTCGTTCAAGTAGTATAAATGTATCGATCCCACGATGCCTTATTACTAATGCTATAAATTTATGAAGTTAAATTTCTACAAATATCTAATTGATTTGATTGCTGGTTGGATGGTGAAAAATAAACAAGTAAATAAAACTAAAGTAGATTTCAAAAGGAATTAATGATATGAAAATGTCCAAGGTTGTGAATCCTACCAATATTCTTCTAAATATGAGTTGATTACCTTATACTTGTGTGATATACTAGTTTATTAACCTAGAACATGACGATATGCAAAAGTCTCTTCCGATGGTTAGATGTAAACACCCAAAGTAACCTAATTAACTATACTCCTATGTTAATTAAGAAACTCTGAATTCATTAAGTTTAATTTCAAATATGACTACCCACGCCCGACAGGTATATTCCTATCCTGGAAGGAAATCTCTAAGGTGAGTGTGAGATCGTGAGCTATTGAGTCTACAGCTAAACCTAAAATCCCTTTTCCAAGTTCATTTTAAGTTTACCTAATCAATCTTATTAGTGGCCAATTAACAAGAAGCATTAAGAACTAAACTCAATAAATAAACCAAAACATCACACAAGACATAAGAAAAGTCAACTTATTAAATCATTTATATTGATTTTCATCACAACACTAGACAACGTATTTAGTTACGACACATATCTAAGACTACTAAAAATATAAATAAATAAAAAAATCATACAATAAGTTGAAAATTAAAAAGTTGAAATAAAATGATGGGGTTAGGGGATACACTTTTAAAATTTCAAATCTATAAATCTCTCTTATTATAATATAAAAATTTGCATTATATTACTAAACGATCATATAGGCGGTATCCAATTAAGTTAGGTTAAAATTAATTTAATCAAGTCTAACCGATCATAAAGGTGGTATCCAATTAAGTCTGGTTTTAAGAAAATTTATATATTGTAAAATAAGGGAGAATAATCTAAATTATCATAATAAAAGTTTCACCTTTTACCCCAGCAGAAAGAAGTTACCTACTCATGCTTTGAAATAAAAACACACAAAATTTTATTACTGAAATAAAAATTAAATACAAAAAAATTAAATAAACACACAAGATACTCTATTCTTAGTATTACAAAGAAATCCCGAGAAGAAAGTATGAAGAAATTCAACTGATTTCAGCCTCTATTTATAGGCTCCAAAAATGACTCGCGTTGCGACGCGCCAAGTCTTCTGAGTCATGATGCATGCTACAGTGATGACGCAAGTGATGAGGCGTGTCGAAAGCACATGATTGGCTCGGCGACGCGACGTAAAAGGCTTGGGAGTCGCGACACCATTTTCATCCGTTTTGCACCGTCATCCATTTTGCCAATTTTCATTTTGCCATTTTCATCCGTTTTGCACCGTTTTAGCCCCGATTTGATTCCATTGAATCCCGATATTTTATTTATCTACAAAATAAACACAAACACATTAAAACATTCATAAAACTCAAGAAACTATACAATATATTAAGTAAAAGGGGCGGTAAATATTGATATATTTTCGTTCGTCACACCCCCAGACCTAACATTTTGCTAGTCCTCGAACAAAACAAACAAAACAAAATGAAATAATCAACTTCAAAATAAATTAACCTAAGCCACTTTCATAGGGATCACGGTTGCATTTAGCGTATGCAACAAGCCTTTAAACCCCTAGGTGTCCCTAGTGGACGAGTTATAGTCTCATGAGGGCTTACAGCGACGATACCCACAAATGTCAATCCAATGTACAATCAATCACATAAAACAAAATAAAAGGATAAACAAGTTAGTAACTAAATAAGTGAAATTATTATCCAAGTTAATAGTTTTTTTCTTTCTTTCTAAATTACCAAATAAGTAAATTCTCCGATTTTTTTTACCATTCTCCATATACACAACTAACAAGGTATTAATCAATTCATTGTGCCCATAATATTCATACGTGTAGTTGAAAAATATAGTAATATTTTTGTCCTAAAGTTATATTGAAATTCACACCTTCTCGGCAATGGAACTTTTTCTTTTCTTTTTTTTTTTACAACATTTTCAATCCTTGTAACGAGCTTTGGGCCAGTGACTCCCAAACTAGTTGGCTTTACAGAACTAGGGTGTTAAGACACCCCTACGGACTTAATTACCCGGATCTCAGATGTTAAAAGTTCTACCGTTTGATGAAAATAATCACTGCTTACTGAAGCAAGACATCCGGTTACAATGTAGAACTCAGTTATTATTAACTCAGGCTCTACTGTTTGACGCAAACAATCATTGTTTACTGAGGTAAAT